>JABWDY010043344.1:0-11641 GCA_013358455.1 Thalictrum thalictroides | reverse complement strand
TTCCCAATTCAAAACTAAGTTCTTCTCTTCACATCGAATGAAAACTTTCTCAAGATTAGATAGACATTGGTCAAATGACTCTCCATATATAGAAAAATCATCCATAAATACTTCTATGAATCTTTCAACCATGTCACTAAAGATGTGTAACATACACCTTTGAAAAGTCACGGGTGCATTACATAATCCAAAAGGCATTCTCTTATAAGAAAAAATTCCAAAAGGACAAGTGAAAGTTGTTTTCTCTTGGTCTTCGGGAGTTATAGGAATTTGATTATAACCCGAATAACCATCTAAGAAACAATAAAAATAATGTCTGGCCAATCTCTCTAACATTTGATCCATAAAAGGCAAAGGAAAGTGATCCTTTCTAGTGACAAGAGTGCTAATATTATTGAATTTCTCGATAAACATCCTGAATTCAAACCCCCGATTTCCCGAACGTGGTTATATGAACTTAATGATGTCTCCATGGGGGAATTACTTCTTGCATACAATTATTAGTATGGAATGGAAAAATCTCTTGTTTTACGGTAATGAGACATATTCACCAACTTTTGTGAGAGAATTTTATCGAAACATTGAAATAGTACATATATAGTGAGGAAAAACCTGGCTTTTATGTTAGAATGCATGGAGATATCTTATACGTATGCCCGGGTATGATTGGTCAATCCTTAGGAATACCACACACTTTTTATGAAAATTGCAATTACATGATGGAAAAGTGGTATAATTCTAACAAACCCGTATACGACGTGCTAAAGTTTACTCAGATTTTGTCAACATGTGTAGAAGCTAATAGTGGAACCTTAGACACAAGTTAATTTTGTAGTAATCAAGCTCTAGTTTTGATGTGGATGGCAACTAATATCTTTGGTTATGAGAACCCTTCTAGAGTTTATGATAACATGTGCCAAATTTTATATGAATTGCAAAGTAATGAACCTTGTTATCAAATATGCTTTAGACTTATTAAAACTATTCTTGATGCCATCCTTTCAAATAGAACTTTATGTGTGCTTCCAGGCATCATCACTAAGATGGTTGCCTTCTTTCGACCCGAATGGTTGGAAGGCTATGCTGATATTGGCCCAAATAAGACCCATGACACCTTTACACCAAGTTTTGAGAATAGCTAGACCCATAAGATATTGGCCCGATATTATGCATAAATGGAGAATGAGATGTCTCACTATACCCCCATGCACCAATCAATGACTTGGACCTCTTAAGCCACCTTCCCGAAGATCAACAAAACTTTTGGACATTCATGTTCGACTACATAGACGAACGGGAAGGTGTGGTAGTTGATCATGTTGGAGAACCTATAAACCCTCCACCATTTAGAATGAAGTTAAATTACATTAGTAACTATGTGATCAACAAGATGGATTTTCCTTGGTACTTTGATTGGTATGATCCTTCCAAGGACAAATGGGAATATAGTTCTGAAAACCACTCCACAATTGGTGGGAGTAATGATTCAGATATATAAGTTTGCAACATATTAGTAGTTTCATGCATCATGCATCATGCATCATGTTTATCTTTGTTACTCACTTTGGTTTTATCTCTTGTAGGTAAGGACTAAGCACACACACACGTGCATATCATTCATTTAACATACACATATTTGCACACACACACAATATAGCCTTTGTACATTACTATGACCACTTGGCTCGAATTACCAAAGGACCTTCGGAAGGAAATAATCAAAAAAGTGGCCGAAGAGGAATCTAAAAGACTCCAACCGAAGATCCAAAGGTTTGCTTATGGAGTGTACATACAAAAGTATCAAGAGCTAGAATTTTTGATTCATATTGATAGGTAGTCATGTATGAACGCTTGGTCTTAGGAATCTGACCATAAAAAACCTTCATTGAATGCATCATTCGCATTTCTATTTTCAGCTTGTTTATTTTCTGTAAATTGCACAAAAAAAAAAAAATATTGTTTTAGTTGTTGTAGTATACTAACCTTGCAGGAATAATTCTTTCAAAATGGAGACAAGGAAAAATATAAGAAAATAGGATAAGGACTTGCGCCAAGCTTAAGGTAATATCCTACCTTTAAATTTATCATATATGTCACATAGAGAACTATCCCCATATCTTGTTTGGAGGTGGGGTATTATATTACCTAGCTTGATGTTTTCCATGTTTTATTTACGACTACAACAAAGTTCACAAAAATTGAAAAATATTTAAAAATCCAAAAATATTTGTTTTTGTTTTTAAAAGGTAGATTTGGTGATCTTCAATAATAAGTATTGATCTTTAATTGCCATGATTAGGAATTGTTTATGTTTGAAATTCTTATATGATCATTAATATGTCAAAAGCATGTTTTATCCCTTAGCATAGATTTCATTCAAGAAAACATTGACTAGCTTATTTTTGTGCATATAGTGTCAATTAGCATAAGTCAAGTTCAGATTTATTGATCTTCTAGGAAACCCTAAAAATAGTGTGGAGATTATAGTTAACCTAAGTGAGATTTAGCCTTTCTTTCTTTGGAATGTATTTACGTACATCAGGGCCCTAGGGACCCAATTCTTGCTAAATTTTTGAGTTCATTCTTAGTCTCTTCGTTTTATTTTTCTAGTTGATTACAAGGATGAAATCAAGTGGGTGTAATATAAACTTAGGTTTTGTAGTTTATCTCAAGACAACTTCACCATATATTTACCTTGAAAATGATTTTTAAACATTAGGAAACCAAAAATAGCCTTTTTAGCCTACCTATCTTATTTATCTAATTAGGATCCCCCTTGAGCCTTTATATAAGCTTTTTTCTTTGTTAGCCAAACATCCTTACCCAACTCCAATCCGGAGTATAACCCCATATTATTATTTCCATTACCTTTTGCCGAAAATGTCAAGGATGACAAGTTTTACAAGGAAAAGGAAACAAAGTGTCTCCAAGCTAGAAATGAAGCTTATTATACATATCAAAAAGTTTGAAGATATAGTTTTTATACACGAGTCTCTCCTCTTGAATAAGAAAAATACAAAAAGAAAAATAAAAGAAAAATTTCAAGAGAAGAGAGGAAAAGTGAAGAAGTTCCCCAAGTACAAATCAAAGTGAAGAAATGAGTAAAAAAGGAAATTCTACAAAAGTTCTCAAAGAGTTGTTAAGTTTTGAAAACCTTTGATATTTTTGGTATTTCATAAAAATCTTTTTATCCCTTTTCACTAGCCAATACCTAGGCCAAGTTACAACCTATTTATGTTTAATTAATTTGAGGTTATATGTGGTGAAAAGTGGCGAGTAAATGAGAAAATGCTAAGGTTAAATACCCGACATCCTTATATGTAATCAACATTCCATTCATAAGAGACTAACACATACAATGTCCGTTCCTTTCTTAATGTAGTATGCAATGTGTGAGATGTTCTCTTTTCTTTCTATTCCTCACATATGTCTTGCATATACATACACACACATTCTTCGGAGTGATATTTTTATTTTTGAGTGTATACCCGGTGAGGATTGCATCAAAGCACTATTTTGAAGGTAACTTAATAAAGATATCTTTTGATATGAGATTGATGTTACTAGGCATTATTTCACTTTTATAAGTTATGTCAAGGTGATTAATGGATTATCTCTCTCTTGAGAAATAAAACATAGTCTTATATGTTAGTGTTGATTATATTAATGGATTATGTAAACATGAACTTATTATGTTGAGAAAAGGTTTACTCTTTCAAATTGTTTGTCACCATCTCTTCCTTTGAAGTTTGTGGGTACCTTCCCTGGAAAACCCTCACGAGGCTACAACTCGTCCTATTAGGGGAGCCTAAAGGTTTAAGGCCTTGTTGCATATGGTAAATACAATAGTACATTGCCTATGAAAAGGTAAATATCTTACTTTATTTTTAATGAATTTCTTTCTCGCCCTTATGTTTTTTGTTTCACCTTCTTGCTTGAGGACAAGCAAGGTGTTATTTGGGGGTGTTTGATAAGCGCTCAAAAGTGTAAATATATCCCTCTAACTCATGTATATTTGTCCCAAGTTATGATACAAAGTGATATGATATGTTCGGTATTGTTAGAATTACGTGTTTGTAGGTGCATTCGCCCGGAAAAGCTAAAAGGAAGCAAAATACGACAGAAAAGCAGTTTTAAGTAGCTAACTTGACGCAATTAAACGAAAGGGTTAGAGAGCTCGGAAGTTGAAGCACAAATAGGCATTAGAAAGCTCTCACTCCCTACTTCAAGACTGTCATGATAGATAACAAAAAACAATTATGAAACCAAGTCAAAAAGGCTCGTCAAAACCTGTCAGACCCAGTTTTTACTGGTTGTTTTCAGGCCTCTTGGGCTTCTCGGAAGTCATGTTTCTAAATAGAATTTAAGCCTAATATTTTGACGGAGTCTTCCATGTGGTTAGGCTAAGATCTCCACCAAATTTTAGCTCTAGAGGCTTCCTACAAGTTATTTAATAGATTGGAAACTCTTTTCTAGTATTTTTCAAGGAGTTCTAGGGTTAGAAGGACTCCTCCCTATATAAGGAGAAGAGAGCCACGAAATTCATTATGCTTTGATCTTAAATTGATGTATCATATTAGGTTTTCTTTATTTTATGTTGAAGAAGAAGTTCCATTCATTATATTACAAGTCTATTTACTTTCCAAGTTCAAGTTCTTTACTTTTCAATCGTATCGTTACTTTTCATGCAATTTAATCTTCCGTCTTTAATTTCTTGTCTTTTAATTATGTCTTTTACATCTACAACCATTATTATCATCACCACAATCATCATGAGCTAATCGATTCATGGGGTTTTACAAGTGGATTAGGTGAGTAGAAGATTTACTACAAGTGTTGTATGTTTTCCATGCTAGAAAGGTAATTATTTTATGATTGATCACATAGAATAGTTTTTGCTCTTTGTTCTTTATATTAAATAAAAGAGAGATATTTTTGCATGTGTAGAGACTTTCGAGCCTCATACGCCCGTTAACATATTTTGGCATCGAGAGAGAGAAGATAGTTAACAAATAGTATAAAGAGTTGTAATTCACTACTTGCATGACGGCATCGAGATGAGAGGTACTAGGTATTGAATACTTCTTGAGGTCGAGTTCCTAGGTCGAGAGCAAGGGAACTCACTACCAATTATTGCTTTGTCTATGAATTCTAGTTGGATGCATGGGAAACAAGCATGAATAGTTAATTTAGACATTTACCTATGAAACGAAGTAATACCCCGCTTTTCTTTCCATATTCACAACCCTATATTTTATATTGCTTGCTTTACTTTACTTGCATTTACATTATTTTAGTCATAATTACTCCCAAACAATCAAACTCCTACAATTCATCAATCCCTTCATAAACGACATCATCCTTCATCGTTGTTTCCTGTTTGTAGCTAAGTACCTAATTCTTGGGTGAGTAGATTCGATACCCCGATACTTGCCTCTACACTAGTTTTAAGATTAGTTTAGTTGTTAGAATCATAAAGGGAAATTATTTGAGTAGTGTCAGAAGAATTAACCTGTTTTGCAGCTTGGTTTACTAGCACTGCTGAGTTGACGGTAATAACAAAAAACGCTCAACATCAGACACTTATCATCATCTTCTACTATTGAATTTATATACTTTATCCTTTCATCATTTCTATCAACCCGAGGCTGTAAGGGTATGTTGAGCGCTTGATAAGCAGTTGTTATAGCATTTGTAATAGCTGCATGAGCTGCAGCAACTACCGCAACTTTTCTTTTTCGTGCTTGCGCAACTTTTCTTTTTCGTGATTGTTTAAGACAAATAAGAGTGGTATATCGATTACTTGCATTGTTATTTATTTGCAACATTATTATGAGATTTAGACTGAACTTTTGGTTAAGACAAAATATTTTCTTTATACAAGATTCATATTGATCTCCTCTGTATTACACAAGCATCAGGAATCACTAAAGTTTTGATCATCAAAATGATTGAAGTGGCACATACGATCGTCATAATTGATTTCTATTATATAACTAGAAAACTACAATAACTATTTAATCACGAAATAACTCCTAATTCAAACTCAATGCCGAATTAATATAACTATTCACGTTTTCTAGGCATGCACCAAAGAAAATATCAAAGCAGAAAAAAAAAACCACAAAAACCTAAGTACAGTTTCATCGTTTCCCATATTACACAAAGGTATTAAACAATATAAAATGGTTAAACATCATCCATGTTTCAGAGAAAGGGCAGAAAGCAGTAGAAGATGTATAATCTCAACATTATACAAGATAGTCATTACAAAGTGTCTTCTTCTAGGAGCAGGTACACTTGGTTTCCAGGTTGATGTATCTCAGCTTATTTATAATCTGATACTATATAATTTTTTCAATTTTCTCCTATATCTCTGCTAAGTTATAATAAAGTATAAACTGTGACACGCATATCAAAGAACAACTGAACGACCCAAGTGCTTGTTTAGTTTACTAGTCTGGCACAATATAAAAGTTTAGGTACTTCTTGTTCAAACGAATTCAGTCCTTATATATAACTCTACTTGCTTGACAGAGAAATTTCTCACTACGAGCATATGATGCATGGTCACACTAAATGAGTGGGGATAAGGTAAAATTGGAATAGGAATGATCATATGATGTATAGTTATTTTTCCCAAGATTAAGAATATAAAATTTTGTAATAAGACAATACATGGAGAATCAAATATGAATCCGGTGTTCAGTTATTTAGTTAAGAGGATGGCTAGATGGAGGCATTCTTCCTGTATTTATTTGAAGTGCAACAACATTACAAAATTAAGATACTAACTTCTTAAATTGATAAGAAAACACATGGAAGATAAATGAATAACAATTCAATGAATACCTGACAACGAGCGACAGCGTCGAAATACCTAGCCAATATATCAACAATTACCCCTTTTCTTTGTCACCCCACTGACATGATTAAAACCCATGATTCAGAAATCTTCAATTTTAATATAGAATATAAAATTCGAACAAATTGAACTAAGAAAAGTAGAAATTAGAACAAATTAAACTCACAACTAAAACAAATTCAACCCATCTAGCTATTTGAAACCCTAGATTTAAATCAGGTTACTAAACAAACGAGATCCGTAATGAATAAATTTGTTGAGAATCTCATCTAAATCAGATTCAAACAAGCTTCAAGCTTCGTGAGAGAGAGAAAAACAAATTCAAACTAAAGATAACGGAAGAGAAAAGTGGGAGAACGAGAGAGAATAGGCGCAGAGCAGATAGTATTTCCCAATCTTTCCCCTCCTTCCGAACCATCATAATATGCTGATGTGTTTTGCTGTTTTGTAAAAATTTTATGTGGGACCCACGATTTCTAATGCCTAACCAAGCAACACCATAATGGAAAAGATATGGGAAATCTAATGTGGATTTGCTTTTCGCCAGATTTCCCGGTAATCAAGCAGAGCCATTGTTTTCTTATTAATTTCTGATTTTACTATATACATTACTGTGTAATGATTTTATTTTCGTTTTGAATTTTTCTGAAATATCTACATATTTATATTCGTGGAGATATGATTATTACTGCTATTAGCTTATGTTGATGTCTTGAACATATTTATTAAACTTTTTGTAATAGTGAATGGGTGTTAATATTGTGTATTTTGGAATCTGCCGCAAGCACGTACTTAAATGTTTGACTGTTGGATATTGTTTTCTTAATTGAATGTCATATGATAAAGTTGAGATTTGAATGCTAAAGGCCTTAGAGTGGCTAGATAAGATCATGGACGGTATTTTGATCTTGAAACATGAGAACGAGATATGAAAAGAGAATTTTATGTGTTTATTTGTTTGAAACACGTTAGTTATTCAATATTTATGTAATTGAATTTTTGTTTAGTCGGTTTTTTGACTAACGAGAAAGATTAGATTAATTAGGTTTCCCTAGTCGCCACACGATTTTGATCTTCTTTTGGTTATGTCTTTTATGGGCGGTTTGTCTTCAGACATGGTACTTAAAGGAATTATTTTTAAGTCGGATTTTTTTTTTGGGTACTTGGTGTGATCCAAAGTGACTCAGTTGTTTGGCCCATGGCACCTTTCGCTCGGTGCTGGTTATTTTATTCGTTCTCTCGTGTAGACGAGAAGTTTTAGCGCGCGGGAGTATAGGCTTACCTTTCAGGGTGAAATGGTCGTGAACCTGTACACGATGGCATAGTAGTATTGTAGACATGCCGGTTGTGTGTGTGGCTAGGGTACAAACTTAAAGGCGTAGACTAACAAGAAAGCTAGGGTTTTGGTTTGTTATTGAGTATGTTTCTCTTATTGTTTTAAATTACCATGCATTTTATATTATTGCAATTATGATTAATTTTAATGCAGGATAGTGAGTCCCACTAACACTTTTGCATGTTGACTCGCCATGGTTTATAGGGAAGTTTGGTAAGTTAAATAGTTATTATTTGCTTGTTAAATAGCATACTATTAATTAAGTACTGTTAGTTTTTTGTTTAGTAGTTGGTTTTGTGAGAGACACTCACACCACCAAATTCAATTTGCTGACCCTCGTTGTTTCTTTGCAACTTGGGGTACATTCGGGCGAACGTAGAGGTGGAGCAGCGTGATAGAGATCAGGAGCATTGATTTGGAGTTGCAGTTTGCAGAGTTGTTGGATTATCATTTTGTTTTCAGTATGATTTTACTTTGAAGTCAATATAAGTTTTAGTTTAGTTTTGAAAATTTATGTAACTTAACATTTGAAGTTTTAGTATTTGGATTATTTTGTTTGGAGATAATAAATGCTTTGAAGTGTAATAATGTTCTTATAATCTAGTGCTTTAAACTCTTTGCCTGTCAGGGTTCCGCGTGGGATCGACCAGCTCACACCTTGGTGTTTGATTTATGAGTTTTTGCTATTTATTTAGTGATTATTCATTTATAAAAAATCGGGGCATGACAGAAACCACACTTATTGTTCGGTCCCATGGTGAGACCGCACTTCTTATGCAGTCCGACATCTTGACCAAGTTTTTCTAGGTCAACTATTTGTTGTACACTTGACTTAGCAATGCTAACTTTGTTTAATAGTTTAAGTGAACCATTGGACTTCATTTTTAGCATTTTCACTGAAAGATCTTATAATAGGTGAACCATTGGAGATGCCCTAAAGTATCCATGTATAAACACCTAATAATTAAAAAAAATGGAAAACTATTGGTAAACTACATTGACATTAAAAATCTAGTTTCACTTCTTGCTGCTTCTAAAGTACTACATCAAGATTTTAAAAAGAACAATCTATCATTTTATGCAACCAACTTTACCACTTCTCCCAAATCATGCAACATTCTATTTTTTCAATCAAATTATACAACCAATTATCAAATTTTACCAATTTATGCAACCAAGTTTACCACTTTTACCAAATCATGCAACATTCTATTTTTTTAATCAAATTATACAACAAACTATCAAATTTTACCAATTTATGCAACCAACTATCAAATTTTACCAATTTATGCAATTCCGGTAAAACTAACTAACGATTGCTGCTGTGGCTGAATTATTTATGACTATGTTCCACCATTTTAGCCTTTGTCCATTTTATGACTATGTTCCACCATAGAGAAAATAAATTGAAACAACAAAACCACCTCAAACTAACACCACTACAACAGCAAATTCTACTTAAATTTTTAAAATAAACTTCAATGAAAGAGATTGGTAAAATTTGATAGTTGGTTGTATAAATTGGTAAAATTTGATAGTTGGTTGTATAATTTGATTGAAAAAATAGAATGTTGCATGATTTGTGAAAAGTGGTAAACTTGGTTGCATAAATTGGTAAAATTTGATAGTTGGTTGTATAATTTGATTGAAAAAATAGAATGTTGCGTGATTTGGGAAAAGTGGCAAAGTTGGTTGCATAAAATGATAGATTTTCCTTTTAAAAAAAAAAAAACTAGTATCAATTCAAATGTATAGTTATATTACCATCTAGTAACCTATTAACACTTGAGCCGCATAGCTATTAATTGAAATGCAACTAAGTTCTCAAGTTAGGACCTGTAGAACCCAAGGTTTCCTAGAAAAAAAAAAATTCAACAAGTTTTGGAAGCTGCATGCATTGCCTTCTCCAACAATACTCATCTTGCCATTAACATTTTTAAGTGTGATCATTACCCAAATATAATGACAACCATCAAATAATGGTTAACAACAAAAGTAGCTGCCAACTTAGAAAACGAGAAACAAAATCAGCCCATGTCATTTAAAAGTCGGGATTTTCACATAAACAGAGTCATAGAAAATTTTTGGGTTGGTATTCCCATATAAATGGGAGCATAGAGCCAGACATGCACCTTGTGCGCCGGATTCAAGTATTCTGCAGCATATCTTAAAATGGTTGTCATTTTGTGTTGGCAAAGCTACAAGGGTGGAATTAACATGCATAAAGATAATGGAAAGGGAACAAAGATGAAGAACTGAGATTGATCACGACCATCGTCTAAATATAGTCAGAACAAGGGTTACCTATTAGCATTTGATAATGAATAAGAGGTCTGAGTGTGTATTAATATGTAAAGTTGAAGGCATCATCCATTTCACTCATTGAAAATCTGGAGCATCCAAACAAAAGAAAATAAAAATTTTATTTTTAACAAACATTACAAACTCACCTTACTAAATCATATCATGGAATATTGTGACATTAAGAACTAACACTTTTAAATTAGTTTGAGACAGACATGATCACTATAGTTTAGTTGATTATAGAGAAACTATTATAGACATGCTACTTGCAAAAGATGGATATTATAAAGTAAAAATTGATGATAGAAGAGTATTAACCGGTTGCAAAGCTTAGGTTAGAGTCGTGCACAAAACCTTCAAGAAATGAGAGATACTTGAGGAATAATTGAAAAATACGAAGAAGAAAGACGATAGAAGGGAAAAATAATAGAGAGATCAAGGAGACGGAGAGATGAAGGAGAAAAAAAGAGAAACCACTACACCAAAACAGGCGATTTGTAACGACTATAACCGTTACAAAAAAATTTTGTAACATATAAGAACCGTTACATTTTTGGCGTCACAAATAATTACTAACGGTTACCGTTAGGAATTTTTATTTAACCGTTACAATATCCTTTAGGAATTAAAATTTTGTAACGGATATAACCGTTAGTAAATTTATGATTAGTAACGGATATAGCCGTTACAATTATAGCCGTTACAATATACGCTAGGAATTTAAAATTTGTAACGGATATAAACGTTACTAATAACCGTTCATATTTTGTAATGAATATATCCATTACAATATACGTTAGGAATTTAATTTTTGTAACGGTTATAACCGTTACTAATAAGTTACAGATAATACTAACGCCTATAATCGTTAGTAATATAGTACATAAGTAACGTTTCAATCAATATTTCTAACGCTTATATCCGTTACAATAATTTGTACCCCGAAAAAAATATATTCAATAATTCCTAATATTATCCTACCTTTTCATCCTACACAAGTATTAACCAATTCTACTACCATATAAATCATATCTCATCCAATCTTTAAATATATTAAAATGAATATGTCAAAAATTTCATCCATTCATCGATCTTTATTACAATGTACGAACTAAACTAAAAACAAAAAAAAAATC
>JABWDY010043332.1:7551-17614 GCA_013358455.1 Thalictrum thalictroides | reverse complement strand
TCCCTCTCACAAATGAAGAGCACGTTAGCAACTGATTATTTAATAACTAAGTTTTCTCATGTAATCTAATAGGGTAGGGGTCCCCTAAACCATGCTTGCTAATAAAAAAGGAAAGAATAAAAAAAATCTCCATTTTATGGGATCTCAAAATGTTTCACCTCCAACGTTAGCCAGCTGCCGAGCCTTTACTTGCATTTCCAGCATGGCGAACGCCCGTGGCGGCCATCATGTTTCTGTCTTACCACCTTTGCCTTAAAAATTTCTGGCATTGTGACTTGTCGTTGATTTGTAAAGCCAAGCATGTAATGGAGTTGAGAAACTATACATGATAATATGATATACATTGTGATTGTGGTGCGCAATTAAGACCCATAGGCCCATTTTTTGGGCCTACAAAAAGGGTACTGTCTTCTCTAGGAGTACTTGGTTGATTATTGAATTGCTGCGGTTGCGGTGCATCATGGAGCAACTGGATAGATGTAACTATGTAAGAATAAGTAAGATGTTGCATCTTGGCTGGAGCATTGATGCGAGTGATGAGTGAGTGAGTAACTAATCGTCGTTCTTGTATTAATCTTGCATATATGGTTGCTTCAAATTTAGATTGTTTGCATATCATGTAGATACTTTTTTGTTAATTGGCTGCAAATTATTGCTGTTTTTGTTGGAAGAAGCTAAGGGTATTTCTATTTGGTGAAAAGGAGCACCTCTTTAATCACATCCAACTTCTGATTTTTGACCTGTGTATATATTTTGGTTGTCATGTCATTGTTCTATTACATTTTGCAATTTTATTGCGCAATTAACTATGTTGGACTCTCATTATGGCTAATCCATTATGCTTATTTAATAATTAATAGCATATATATATACAGTTTATTTTTGCCGTCTATGATGATCAATAATCAATGCAGTGATATATTGTTCAACATGTTTTTTTGTTAGACCTGCCTGAAGATAAATCTGGAAATAGCATATCTGGAGAAAAAAAAAAAGGCAATTCCGACTATTATGAGGGAAATGCTATATCCAACACACACACATATATATACACGAGAAAGCGAAGGAAGCGTATTGAATACAGTGATTAACTTACCTGTTACTTGTATGGCCTAGATGAGATAAGATATATGCTTCTCTTATAATAAGTTATAATAGAGGTGTTGTCAAGAGAGAATCTAGAGTGAGAAGTTAAGTGAGTGTAAATTGAAGCATGGCTGCCTTCTCTTTGCACCTATGGTGAAACCTGGCGAATTTTTCTTGATGATTGATGCCACTGATTCTTTCATCGATTCAGGTCCGCAGACCAGGACTCCTATATTGGAACCGCCAGTTTGACTTGGGAATTTTGAAAAGATATCTGATACATTCACCATGTATGATAATTAGTCTATACTCCGATTCTACTAAACTGAGTTTAATATTAGTAAAACAATAATATGAGAGAATCGTTAAATACGGTACCTTCAAAGTCAGGCCTTTGTCCATAAAAAACTTCATGTTCCTCAAGAGTACCACTTGCTTCTATGTTATTCTGTTCAGTGTCTTTACTGTTGTTCTGATAAACTGGGGAAATATCTTTGTTCATTTTTCTCATTCTTAGAATAGCTATGGCCAGCGTGCTGCAAATTGTAGCTATACTAAACGAACAGATAAGAATAAGATCTGTAACCCAAGACGGGTTCTTCTTGTCAGATGATCCTTTTTGTTGGTGAAACATATGGTTTAGGCATACTAGTGCCAGAAGGAATATTTTTGAGGATAACCCTGCTACCGCAGCCATCCGCAAAAAACTCTCTATTCCAGATGTTGTATAATTCAGAGATTTTGAGTCGAAGTTTACTGTCTGCACCTTAGGCATCTCTTGTAGCCATTCTCTCATTGTTGTATCAGCTCCCTTTTCCTGCGTCACATATATTCTTACTTTTAATTGTAGCTGGTTCATAGATTGCTTTAGAAGTATATGCAAGATCGACTTCAAAAGATTGATATCCTGTGACTTCTTCATTGCATATATTAGTTGAACTCTTGTGGGGAGTGCACTCTTGGTGCTGTTTTCTGCCGAACCAATCTCCTGCAATATGCTTAGAAATGGAGTTAACCCAATTCCACCAGCAACTAGAAGTAAGCTGTCATATCTGCAGTGAAGATTGATACCATTGTTAAATTAGTAAGGTAACTTATCAATTGATCAACACAAAGCTATGAGCTAAGGTCGCAGCCTGAAACAAAAATGTTTTCCATTTTAGTACATATAAGCTCCTACGTACCTTAGGAATTCCGTTGACACTGGTCCATAAGGGCCTTCAACTGAAATAAGGAGGCATTTCACCTGATTAGCACCAGAGTCTACAGCAGCAAGGATTTTGTTGTAGAGTGAGTTCGTCCACCACCCTTCACTTCTGACTAGGACAGTTACTTTTTCATCATCAACACTGGAGCTAGAAGTTATACTAAAAGGGTGCCACTGGAACTTTGAGATACTTGGCACTTTTAGGAATATCACACTAGTTGGGGTGTACGTTAAACCTGTATAATTGTATATATTATAAATCCGTTGTTTAGGCAGATTCGAAAATCAGACATTCTCTGTGCATACTTGATTGACTGAAAGGACTATAGGACTTACTTGGGTGCTTGGAGAGCGTAAGCTCTACAGCATTGGAAGATAATAGGCATGCAGAAAGAAGACATGTTTCTGGTTTTGTCTGTATGATACGTAGGAGCTTATCCAAAGCAAATAGAAGAATCCCGGAGAACACCATGTAAAAGTGCCGATCTCCAACGTGAAACAAGAAAAATACCAAGAAAACAATGTATAAATGGTGAGTGTAGTAGAACAATTCAAACTTTTTCCGCCTTATTTGTGGAAGTGATGTAATCCAGATAACTAGCCCCGTTACAAGGGCAATTTCTCCAGCAAGGTACACTCGTCCTGTTTTCTGCCATATCCATATCTGTTTTTCAAGGAAGTTAGGGTCATTTATGAGATTGAATATTTGTTTTTGTAACACCCTAGTTCATATAGCATAAAAAATACTGCAGGCTGTTGAAGGAAAAGTAAGACTAGGAGTAGGGCTTGTGCATTGCTATAAAAAAAAAATGTAGACATGTAGTGACAGAGAAGCCGATTGATTTTGTTACCAGTTAGGCAGCTTTACATCTGAAAGTTACTTTTGTATTGTTTGCTACTTCTCTTTGCTTAGACATAACAATACCTCTCAAACACCATTCACTCAATTGTTATGATTTTGTATAGCCTACAAATCTGCAATGTTTTGTAGTATACCAAGTAGGATATGCAGTACACATGAGAAGGTAAGATCAGAAGTAAAGATAATTTACCTTGTCTTGAAGTCGATGTTTGATACCCCAAATAAATAATGTGCTTAAACCATGCACTGTGGCGAAAAAAATCATTGCAGTTCCAAGAAAGATGTGGTATTTAATTGAAACTTCAAATTGCAAGCCAATCAGACGAAATATGGACATCCCCCTTGCGACGGGAAAAAGGAGAAGTGCTAAGCATGCTTCTGCTAGCAAACCAAACCTTGTCCCTAACTTCATGAACTTATACTGCCAACTGAAATGCATGTGAAATATCAGTGTTGTGAAATGTTTGTGTTTTAAAAAGAGAAGATGTTGTGATTACTCACATATTCAGCTTTAACGATTTTACAGGTAGCATCTTGTTGAAGTCTTTTGAGATGTGAGCATACATGGTCCATCCTAGAAAGATGATAAAGAGAACCGCTGCAAGAATCTCACTGCCAGATATGACTCCCAAAGGGCCATGGACTATGACTGGATTCGAGAGGTTGGTGATTGAAATTTTCTTCTGTCTGTAATTCAGTTTCAATTATTAAAATCTAAACTCCATAAAGTGATGAATGGAGGAATCTCTTGGTATAATATAAAATTATAGGCTGTGAAGGCTTAGCTAACATGATGTTTTGAGGGATTTGTTTTGTTGTGTTTTATAAAATTATAGGCTGTTAAGAATTATTTATAGCTCTATCACTTTACTGCCTGCAATCTTTTGCATTATTCTAACAAAGAAGTCAGACTCCATACCTGGATCTTTGTTCCTTACTACGCAAACTCAAGTAGATAAATCCAATTACCGCCACAGAAATAACAGGGAAAGAGTAAACCATAAAATCTAGACCTGCACATTTTAGAGGAATTATACTAAATATCAGTTTGAAGTTCATTATATTGATAGCAGTTGCTACTTCCTTCACTATTCAACATTTGACCATTTTTTTTCTCCATGAAGAGGAGGCAGAAGTTATGAACAAAGGAGACCCGATTTATATCTTCATGACAAGTAGAGAAAAGTAGACAAATAAGTACCTTGATATCCAAAAATTTGATTTCGTGCACCGTCTTCGGCTTTACGCCATGCTTTCGTCCACAACTCAGTAGGCTTGAGAAGCCAAAGGCAAACCCAACCACTAGAAATTAGGATCATCAACACTTTGAGAACTGTCTGAAGAGCTGAAGTAGTCTTCATAGTTCTGATTAATCTCTACTCGAAATTTAAAATCGTCTTCTTCTAATATTTGCTCAAGAGAGTGATCCTTATAAATATAACTCGATGATGATGAAATCCCACTCAGTATTTAAGTGTCCCCACTTGTAAGGTTAGTGTATATCAGTTCCATGACCACATTCATGGCTGCGTCTGTGAAAAGAACTTCCGTGTTCTGTGAACTACTTTATGTAAAATGGTTTTCTGAAAAAGCTGATGTGATCTTCTCGATCAATTTTTGCATTTGGTTTTCTAAAATAGTATCAGTAGTGGGAATTTCTGTTTGATAACTATTTGACTATATCTTCTTTTTCATACATCATTAGTTACTCTTATTCATGGTTTGTTGGAGTGGAGAAAGTTTTGTTTTTGATTGTTTCTTCTTTTCAATAGTGTATAGTGAGCAATGTAATGGTCCCCAGTTAAAGGTCTTTGTTTGTGCTTCTCTATATCAGAATCTGTTTTTTAGTAACACTTTTGGCTGGGTCAAGCTTTCAAGTATCGTCTTGTTCATTGTTTCTAACAACTTGTTTGCACCTTTGAGATTAATGTATAACAGAAAGTGGGAGATTATATTTCTGTTTTCTCTTCTTTCGTTCTTTTTTCGCATGTGTCTAGAGAATTGTTATGATCTTAGCTTTTCTCCTATTTCAAGAAATCATCAAGCAGTTTTAAGTGTCCTACTGGTGCCGTGGTAGAAAGAAGTATATCTGCCAACTCTTTTTTCCTAGACTTTGATTCAGTTTACAATATCAGGATAAGAAAGGTAACATATGGATAAGCTGCATAGCATCACACTTTCAACTAATTTGCCTGGACCAAAAATGATGTATATCTGCAAATATATAGTGATGTTTTGGGCAATTGCAGCATGCTTGAAGGACCATTTTACCCAGTAAAGCTGCAGTCACCTTGGTTGGATATTATGTCATGGAAAACATGAATGACATCATGCTGACCTCATGATCGAACCTAACCAAAGAAGATAAGCTTGTTTCTACTAGTTTTGTTACAGTTAGGAATGCAATCACTGTATGAAATGAGACTACATTCATATATGTCCTATGAGCTTTTTTGTGGCTAACCCACTTGAGAAACAAAAGTCAAGCACACTAGATTGAAAGGAGTTGGTTCTGATCCTGATCCCTGCCATTTTCTTCTCTAGGCACTATATATGGCTCATGGCGTCTTTAGTCGTCCTTCTCAGCCAATCTCCTAAATGATAATTCTTGTTTTGATTAACTTTATTATCTACTAATGTTATGAGATTCGCGCAATATATATATAGTTTATTTTTATCTTTCAAATCATATTTTGTTAGTGTTCAAAGTCCAGTTTTTTATTATTGTGATTAGGAATGTTCAATCTAGATGTGCACTATGATAGTGCAAGCTTCTGTTCAAATTATGGCCTTCCAAGTTTACTGCGAAATGGTCCCCAAATCATTGAGATGAAGATCTGTAAAGAACATATCCTTTGTTATTACTCACTATATCACTAACCATCATTCAGATCACTAGGCATTATTTAATTATATGGTGTAGGCAACATGAATCCCATTTCTCCAACATGTTAAACAGTACATGATCATCTTTTGCATGTCTGAACTTTGAGAAACACAGTTCTTTCGAGTTTGATCACAAGCTAGATCATAGATGTCTCTTCACTAGAGTTGTAGTGAGATAGTTATTCATTACTACTGAAGTAACTAAGCAGAGATGGTAAGTGTGGCTTGATGACAGACCATGTTGTTAAACGAATGCCCTGTTTTGGTGCAGGTGGAAATCCTACTACCACAACTGGCAAAAAATTAAAGCCATCTACCGGTAAAACATGGACAGGAGGACCCCAGCCGCAGTCCATCATATTAAGCCCTATCTTAGCCCATGCAGTTATGAGAAGTGTTGTGTAATTGAGTGTGTAAGCAAATGAATCATCAAACTGCTCACTCTTTAACCACTTTTTAAACTCAGTTGGTAGTCTGGCTTTGGCATCTTTAATGAGTTTCACAACCTCTGCATTTGAAGCCTCTGCAAGCCATTCACTTGTCGCTGTGACTACTACAGGAAAGAAGCAGTTTCCGTAGAAACCTTCTGGCAAGGGAGGGTCTAAAAACTGACGAGTGTTTGCGCCTAATGCTAGAGTTACAGTGGTGTCTTTCTCGAAGCCAATGGCTCTGGTTCGATAGCGCCAAATGCTAGCAATTACGACCTCCAAAGTTGAGCAAAAATCACCAGTCAACTCTAGGAATTCGTTTTTGAGCTTGTTGATTTGTTCTGGAGAGATATCAATGTAGGCGTGTTGTAGTTGTTCATATGGGGTGGGTGATGTTGTTGGTGGGGGTAGATTGGCCAGTATGTCAGCCAAATGAACCATCCATGGGGGAGTAGGAATAGCTTCTCTTTGCCACACAGGTATAATTTTTGGTTGTTGAACACCTCTAGCAAACTCACCAACTGCACTTATAAATTGTGCATATCCAAAACCATCACATATCCTGTGCGAAAGCGTGACTCCCATCGAAAACCCATTGCATGTGAAACGAGTCACCTGTAAACAAAACGAAAGGTTCCATCATTATATCAGTAATACCATGAGCAAGAGAAAGGACTGTATCACTCTAATTGCTTCATGTGTTCAAGTTGATTATGTAATTCTTGCAAAGCGGCATGCATGAGACCAGTTCAGTATGTACCTGGAGTTGCAGGAAGGGATCATGCATGCCATCGGCTTCTGGGGGAGGAGGTGGCAGGAGCTCATCCTTAGGGACTAAGAGAACATTATCGAAATAACTAACAGAATCAAGGCTACAATCAGCAGAAGCCTCGATGAACCATATTCCTTGTGCAGTACAATCAACTTGAAGATCTCCATGGGATGATTCTTTCAATCTTCCTGCAATAGGATAATAAGGAACAAGTGCCTTGGACAAGGCTTCCTTTATGACCTTTGCAGACTCGTGTCCATATTTAAACACAAACAGAACTGAAATACTTACTCCTGTGCTTGGTGACTTATCAATCACAGATAGCTCGAGCGTACCAGAAGGCGTAGGCTCAGATGGCTGAACCATAACTCCTAATGATCTTGTCACAGTGAAAGTCATGCCTGAAAAGAGTAACTGATATAAATTACTAATGTTTTGTGATCTTAAACTTTATGGATATAAATAAGTTTTGAATGTTAATTAGGATAACATAGGACTTAACTACCATAAGATATAGACAACATAGAATGCTCTGATACTTATAAATATGGAAGACAACATAAACAGGCCAACATAACGTTAAAATCCATGTATGATCAATGAACTCTTTCTTGTCAATGGAACACATAGAACTAAGTGGGAATACTATGTAATCAATAATAAACCATTTCTGTTTGGAAATGCTTCTACAGACTGTCAACTTTATTGCCAAGAAATGTAATCAGTAAGGGTAGCAGGTTGTAAGGCGAGCCCGCCAGTCTTGTATTTATAGGTTTTTCTAACACCTTCATGCAGAGCAGCAGAGGAAGATTTTCTGATGCTGAAGCCTTAATTAAATGGTGATTTAGTTCATAACTCCTAACAACTTTGAATTGAGTTCTAAATTATACTCAACAGGTTTTCATATACTGTATACAAAGACATTAAACAATATTAAAGACAGAAGATGGTTTTCTGAATAACTAGCAAATTACAAAAGTTTCACTGTAACAGCCTACATTAAATAGAATTGCAGATAAATGTTCATTCCCTCGTGTAGGTAAGAGATACAGAAAACAAAACTTATTAAAAACCATTATGTCAGTGTCGTTTAAAACCATTGATTTTGTAGTTGCACAACCGCGGCAAAGTGGATCTTTGTACTGAAGTAACTTCACTGTTACTTCTGTACAACTCAAGTTGTTACGTCAAAATCTCTGTAGTAGTGAAGTAAGGCTGGTAGGTGCGGCGTGTTGACACACCATGTTGTTAAACGAATACTCTTCTTAGGTGCAGGTGAAAAACCTACAGCCACAACCGGCAAAATGTTAAAGCCATCTACGGGTAAAACGTGGACAGGAGGACCCCAGCCGTAGTCTACTTGATTAAATCCAACCTTATGCCATGGTGACATAATAAGTGTAGTGTAGTTGAGGTAATATGCAAATGAATCATCCATTTCATCACTCTTCAACCACTTTGTAAACTCGGTTGGGAGTCTGGCCTTGGCATCTTTGATAAGTTTCACAACCTCTGCATTTGAGGCCTCTGTAAGCCATCCACTTGAGACTCTGACTACCACTGGAAAAAAACAGTTTCCGTAGAAACCTTCTGGCAATGGGGGGTCCAATAACTGACGGACATCTTCTCCAAATGCTAAAGTGACATTAGTGTGTTTCTCTAAGTCAATGGCTCGGGTTCGAAAGCGCCAGATGCTAGCAGTTACAACCTCAAAAGTTGAGCAAATTTCACCAGTCAAATTTAGGAATTCATTCTTGAGCTTGTTGATTTGTTCTATAGAGATGTCAATGTAAGCATGTTGTAGGTTGTAGTCTGGGTTGGGTGGTGGTGGTGCTTGTGGCACTCCAGGCGCACGTACCATCCAGGCAGGAGCAGGAATAGCTTCTCTTTTCCACACAGGTGCAATCTTGGGATATTGAAAACCTCTAGCAAACTCACCAGCTGCATTTAGAAATTGTCCCAATCCAAAACCATCACAAATTCTGTGGTTAAACTTGAGTCCTATTGAAAACCCTTTGCATGTAAAACGAGTCACCTGTAACGAGAAAATCCATCAGAAGTTAAGATTTTGCCTTCATTGTGTGTTCAATTCAAAAGTGAAGAGTTTTTTTTTTCTAACTGAGACATGAGCTCAATGCACGTAGGTACCTGAAATTGCAGAAAAGGATCATCTGTGTCATTAGTTTCTGGTGGAGGAGTAGGCAGGAGCTCATCATTTTGGACGAAGTGAATGTTGTTGAAATAGTTAACAGACTCAAGACTGCAATTAGCAGAAGCCTCAACGAACCATACTCCTTGTGCAGTACAAGCAACCTGAAGTTCACCATTGGACGATTCTTTCACTCTTCCTGCAAGAGGATAATATGGAACAAGTGCCTTAGACAATGCTTCCTTTATGACATTTGCAGCTTCATGCCCACATTTAAATACAAACAGTATAGAAAGATTCACTCCTGAACGTGATTTATCAATCACAGAGAGATTGAGCATGCCAGAGGGTGTAGGCTCAGATGGCTGAACCATAACTCCAGATGATCTGATAACTGTGAAAGTCATGACTAAAATTTAATTTAACTGGTGGAATTATCAATCCCTCTATATATAACTTCATTTGAATTAATCATACTAGACTACATTAATTGAATTGCATATATACCAAAGCATGTACAATCAATAAACTCGATTTTTCCAATGAACAAACATATAGAAATATTGAATATATTATCTATAAATGGTTGCTAACAAAAAATTGGCCTGCACCGAAACATTCCTTTTGTTTGAGAATAATTTTATAAGGCTCCCCAATTTTGTGGCTAAAAAAA
>JABWDY010043329.1:7835-18069 GCA_013358455.1 Thalictrum thalictroides | reverse complement strand
CTCTCTGATAAATACTTTGTTCACAAACATTACTCAAATTCGAAAACCAGTTATGTTTCTTTCTACCCATTTCCCTAAAACATTCTCATCATCTTCTTTTTCATCAACATTTACATCTAAAAGAGAAAAACTTTCTAAAACCCTCTCACTGCAAAACCTCCTCAAAAGTGGTTTTTCTCCTACTCTTAAATCCTTCAACCAATTCCTTATTTTTCTCCGCAAAACCCACCGATTCAGTTCAGCTCTTCACTTCTTTTCACAAATGAATACAAACAACATTAGAGGTAACTCTGAAACTCGTTCTATTGTTGCTGGAATTTTCATTAAAGCTAATAGATTCCAAGAAGCAGAGAAATTTATGAATCAGATGCTGAAAGATGGGGAATTTTTTCAAAAGGGTATCTGGGATTCTTTAATTCAAGGCATTTGTTCAGCTGGAGAATCCCCAGAAAAAGCTTTTTCAGTATTGCAGGATTGTTTGAAGTTTCGCGGTATTATTTCGCCATCTCATTATTCTTTTAGTTTGTTGATTCATTGTTTTAGCTCTTTGGGTAATATGGGTAGAGCAATTGAAGTATTGGAATTGATGACAGGTGAGAACTTTAGGTACCCTTTTGATAATTTTGTTTGTAGTTCAGTGATTTCTGGATTTTGTAAGATTGGAAAACCTGAACTTGCTTTAGGATTTTATGATAATGTCGAAAAATCGAGAGCTTTACTTAGCCCCAATGTTGTAACTTATACGGCTATTGTAAGTGCTCTTTGTAAAGAAGGTAGAGTTAAGGAGGTTTGTGATTTAGTATATAAAATGGAGAATGAGGGTGTAGTTTTAGATGCTGTATTTTACAGTAGTTGGATTTGTGGGTATTTTCAGAGAGGCATATTGGAGGAGGCATTTAAGAAACATCGAGAGATGTTGGAAAAAGGAATAAAGCCAGATACAGTTAGTTATACAATTCTTATTGACGGATTCTCAAAGGAAGGGAATGTGGAGAAGGCAGTTGGTTTTTTGAATGAGATGAAAAAGGATGGATTGCAGCCTAATTTGGTTACGTATACTGCGATAATGCGAGGTTTTTGCAAGAGAAGGAAGTTAGAAGAGGCATTTTGTATATTTAAAAGGGTCAAAGAGTTGGGCATTACAATGGATGAGATAACTTACTCAACTTTGATTGATGGTTTCTGTAGAGTAGGAGATATTGATCGTGTTTTCTTGTTGCTTGGAGAAATGGAGAAAAAGGGTGTTAGTATAGGAATCATTACCTACAATACCGTGATAAATGGACTGTGCAAGTTTGGGAGGACAACTGAGGCAGATGAGATTTCTAACAGCATATTGGGTGATAATTTTACCTTTAGTACATTGTTACATGGATATGCTCAAGAAAATAATGCTTTGGGGATCTTGGAAACGAAGAGGAGAGTAGAAGAAGCTGGCATTCATATGGATGTTATTATGTGTAATGTATTGATTAAAGCTTCATTTATGATGGGAGCATTTGAAGATGCTTCTGTAATTTTTGATGGAATGTCAGAGATGGGCATTGCTGCTGATTCTGGTACTTACTGTACAATGATTGATGGGTACTGTCGGACAGGTAGGATTGATGAGGCCCTTGAGATATTTGATGCATTCAGGGAAAAATTTTCCATTGCTAATGTTGGCAGTTATAGTTATATTATTCATGCACTATGTGAGAATGGTATGGTGGATATGGCAATTGATGTATTCATTGAAATCATTGAAAAAGCTCTGGTTCCTGAAAGAACTGCATATACGGTACTGTTAAGATCAATTTTTAATGAAAGGACTGAAGAAGGAATTCTAGAGTTTGTTCTTAAGTTTGAAGAACTAGAGCAGCATATATTCCACTTTATTGGCACTGAAGCAATTTGCTTTTTGTGTAAGAAAGGATGTCTTAAGAGTGCATTTGATCTGTATATGTTGATGAGAACGAAAGGCTTAGGTGTGACAAGAAAGTGTTATTACTTAATCCTTGAAGGACACATCGAGAAAGGAAATAAATATATTCTTCCAATAATGCTAAATGCCTATATGAAAGAATATGGACTTTCTGAATCTAGGATGGGAAATATACTACTCTCTTACTTGTGCGAGAAAGATGTGAATAAGGCCATTCATTTATTTGACAAGATGAAGGAAACACTCTTTTGTTACAAAATACCTATTGCAGCTGTTGAAGCACTTACAAAACAAGGAAGAGCCATAGATGCGCAAAGAATTATTTTGAAGGGAAGGGGAACTAGTACCAGTTCAGATGTAGTTGCTTATTCCATAGTGGTTAATGGGCTCTGCAAGGAGGGGCATATTCATAAAGCATTAGATCTCTGTGTAACCATGAGAAACAAGGGAATTGCTCCAAACATAGTCACATATAATTCAGTGATGAATGGGCTGTGTCAGCAGGGTTTCCTTGTTGAAGCACTTAGGCTTTTTGATTCGTTGGATAAAATAGGCTTGACTCCTTCTCATATTACTTATGGAACTCTCATAAGTGCTCTTTCCAAAGAAGGGTACTTACAAGATGCCAAGCATTTGTTTGAGAAGATGGTCCTCAAGGGTTTCACGCCACATACTCATATGTACAACTCAATGATACATGGTTATTGCAAGCTTGGATTACTAGATGAAGCTTTGGAGCTTCTTCTCTCTCTAGAGAAAAGGTGCTATACACCAGATGCATTTACTGTCAGCGCAGTAATTAATGGCATTTGTTGGAAAGGAGATATGGAAGGCGCTCTCACTTTCTATTTTGATTACAAAAGGAAAGGAATCTTACCTGACTTCTTCGGTTTTGTGTATCTGATAAAAGGGCTCTGTGTCAAGGGAAGGATGGAGGAAGCTAGAAGCATCTTCACAGAGATGCTTCAGATACAATCTATTGTTGAATTAATAAATAAATTTGGGAATGAGATAGCAGCAGAGTCACTAGCAAGTATTCTAGTCTCCTTATGTGAGCAGGGAAACATTGAACAAGCCACCTCTGTCCTTGATGAAGTAGTTTCTGGGGCCTTATCTTCTAGGAAGAGATATACTGAAGCAACAAATTTAAATAATCCTAATGATGGAGAGGTAATGAGGCATTCGGATGCTCCAAACATGAACTCTGGGTTAGAAGATTCCGATTATTCTTCAGGAAAACCTATATTGTGTGACTTTGATGTTTATTATTCTCTAATTGCATCACTCTGTTCAGAAGGGAGGCTAGATCAGGCTAGTCAAGTGGCAAAAGAACTTTTGTTGAACGTGTAAAAATTACTTAGTAGAAACTGAACAAGGGACCTTGTGAAACTCACCAGGATTTGAGACAAGCTTGATATTGCATGCAGGTACTAATATATTGAACACTCTGTCTCTCTGGCCTTTTTTTTGTTATTGGCTCAGCCTTCTTATAATGCCTTTGTAGTTTTTGTTCCTTAGTTAGCGCATTCTACTTTAACCATATTTTATTTTATAGTAATAAAGATAATAACAATCCATACTCTTCTTGGTGGTGTCATTTGCTAAATTCTTGGTTTTTTTTAAAAGATTTTCCTTTAACCATTGGATTTTCTCTTCCCGCATCACTAAATTTCACCCTATCTGCTCCCCAATCATCACACGCAGCATTGTAGCAATCGAACATGATTGGAGGTGATCTAAAAGATAGTAAATTGACTGGAACATTATTTATAAGCATTTCTACTTTCAGCTCTTATATATGTTAACTGTTAAGCTGTATCTTTCACCCAGTTGGATACTCATAATTATACCAAGTTTTCCAAATAATAAAGTAAATCTCATTCTAGTTCTGAATCTCTTTCTCGATATTTTTTGTGCTTCTGTTGATTTTTGTGTTTCTTCGAGTATCCCCAACTGATTTTCAGGCTCTAGTTTTGCTGAAACGCTCACGAATTTGAGGTCGGGCAATGGCCACGTACTATATAGTGCGGTCATACAATTGAACTAGAAACGGACCATGCAAACATAACTCACACTGTGAAACACCAGCCTGATCTTGAAAATTGTGTGGAAGGGGGAGGGTAGAAGAATAGGGCTAGTGGATTCAGAGGGTGTGTTTGGACTTTGGAGGCTTTATTAGAAACTCGTGTTAACCCATTCATTTTTCTTCCCTTTTGTCAACTGGTGTAAACATCCACCTTCAGTTCTTGAATTAAGTGCCTTAGATTTTAACCTTGACTGAGATGAGATTATAACTAAAAATATCTTCTTTCCCTACCTTTGCAGCAATCTAAGGATGGCCTTCACATCATTCCCGAGCAAATGGATGATTTGCAATTCTGCCATCTCAAAATTCCAAGGTGATTTTAACACAAGTACCAAATGGGTCAGACGTGATTGAGAAGTTGTCTCTTATGTGCACTCAGATAATACCAAAATGATGTTCCAACACATTAAAATGGTGTACAATTATGGTCTATTTTTTTCCCTTGACCTTCAGTTTCCCTTGATGTTCTAAAAGTCTTGTTTCTCTTTCTCTGCAGCAGTTGAAGGATAGCTTCATAGCCTTGCCATCCTTCCTGAGGAAATAGATGATCTGCAGCAAGTTACCAAGTGATTCAAGTATTACCAACTCACACATCAGCAAATGCAAAATCAGAACCTCAAAATTCCTAGGTATTTATATCATTTGTAATATATTAGCCAGAATTGTTCAAAATTCCTAGGGATATGAAAACCCTTCATATCTGTGCTTTTTTTTTGCAATCAGACGATTCCAGAATGATGTTCGGATGCGTTGAACCTACCACTTTGCTTATTCTCAATGGATGAGAACATTGAATATAAATTCATGACACAAGTACTTCAGATTTTCACCTTGACGGCGATGATAGCTAATATGTCTTATTTCTCTACCTTTGCAGCAAAATAAGGATGATCTTCACATGCTTTGTGAGGAATTGGACGATTGGCAGAAAAATTACTAATTGATTTCTCGGAGTATTGTCAATTCAAAGCCAAATGCCCATCTCGAAATTCCTAGGTAAATATTAATCCTTCTGGAGAAGCAGCTTTGTCTGTTTGCTTGTATTATGAAATAATTATTAGTTGATCGGTGAAACGTTAGCCTTAATTGTACCAGATTAGACTGCTTGAAGATGCAGTGTGCCCAAAATCAGAGTGACCAGCCAGAAAGCCAGACAACTATTATACAGGTCAATGAAGCTAGTCAAGCTACTCTTGTAAGTTTTAAAGACCTGTTTATGTTATATTTGAAAGGAGGGAGCAAGATGAGGATTTCCCTTGACGGAATCAATATTATGGGATTATCATCATTGTCATCATATGGAAGCAGAACATGCCTACAAAAGTGAAGTTTTTTTTTCTGGACCATTATGCATCACAGAACTCTGACAGCTGACAACCTCATTCATAGAGGCAACCGAATCTCTCCCGTCTGCAGCCTGTGTGGATGTATTGATGAATCCATTGGCCACCTCTTTCTTCACTGTGCAGTCGCTTTAAGGATCTAGAAGGAAACGACTAGTCCCTTGCCAACAACCTTTCAGCAGCTTTTTGCGGTGGATTCAGTCCTTTTGTGGTTTCAGGAATGGAAGGGAGGGCACAGTCAAGAATGGGCAGCAAAGGTATGGAATTACTGCCTTATGCAACTATATGGACAATTTGGAAGGCGAGAAATGCAAAGATCTTTAGAGTAAAGGAGTTGAAAGTGGTGAAGGTACGTTATGATATTAAGGCAATCTACCTTATGGTTTTGGTGTGGTAATTGGGCTGGCAGGAAAAGGTTTCGTTTTGGTGATATGGCAAGTAACTGGGAGCGAGTAGTTTCAGGACAGATTCAACCAGGGTGGTGTCAATGTTACTTGTTTTTGGTTTTTGTTTCTTGTCATAATAATGCACTTTTTGTGCACTTTGTCTGGCTTGTACCCTTTTCTTTATCAATAAAAGTTTACTTATAAAAAAAAAAAAATCATTGTCTTCATAATATCTTCATCATGATACCATTTTTTAAGCCATTATCATCATTCAGTAGTCATCATTGTTTGAAGAAGAATGCTTGAAGATTGTGATGTATGATATGTAGAATGACCATACTGTAATGTATACAAGTCAATGTACAAGTTATATAAGCTATAAACTACATCTAAAATTTGTCAAGTGATGTGCTGTATGTTGGATTTCAAGAAATAACGATTCCCTCCTCCCCCTTTAAAAGCATATATAGTGTCCCTGAATTCTGATTCAAAATATCAGACCAGTCCTCTTGAGTTCGGCACAGATACAGCAAGCACGAATGCACAACTATACATGCAGTACAACTTTTACTGCTTGTTATTAGTAGTTCAGAGAAAGAAGTGAACTAAGTGACAGAATGATCGATGAGGGAAGAATGGTTCCTAGTTGTACACTTTGTAGCCATAGCATGGCATTATTTTGGGTAGTAACAAGGCTTCTAGTTTAGAAAAAATTTGGGAGTCACTTTGTAAATCTTACCTAATCCAATTAAAACTGAAGGTGGGCTCTTGAGATGGTGTTTTTTCGACAACTACTATGGCTTCTAGCATGGTATTACATATGCTGTGGCTTTTCCGACCGACACCTACATTGCAGTCCGGGCTTTTCTGACAAAAAAAAAGATGTAGGTGATTTCTCAGTTGAATATAGCATTGACAGTTGAGTATTGCACAGCAACAGGCAGCAACCAGCAGCAATAGTAGTTGATACTTCGGTTTAAAGCTAGTTTGCTTTTATATCCCTATACAAACTACAACATCCTCTTTCACAAGACCTTTTTTTTATGTATATCAAGGAAACCACTCCAACCTTAAGCATCGAGTTAAGTTCCCTGACATATTGATTGAAACCCAACTGTGGACCAACTCTGCATCAAGAAAATAAATGGATTCAAGACTTGACTACAACAGTTAAATCAGCTTCACATTGCTAAGTAGAAGATTCAAAGAAATTATCTAAGAACAATCTGTTTATTGTGTTTCCTCTCTAGTTCACAAACTCTACTTCTGTCAAAGGTACTCCTGCATGAAGTTGAAGGGCAGTGTCGCCAACAACCTTAGCCATAGCCCTGTAAGAATATTCTGTAACACCAGCAACATGAGGTGTTAAAATGACATTTTGAAACGTCAAAATTTTGTCATCTGGATCGAATGGTTCCGTCCAAGCAACATCAATGCCAAGGCCTCCCAAATGACCCGATTCAAGGTGATGCGCAACTGCTTTGTAATCTAGTAGACCTCCCCGAGCAATATTAACTAAATGGGAACCCTTTTTCATTGAAGAAATGAATTTCTCGTTTACTATTCCAGCCGTTTCACTGTTCAGCGACAAACACACAACAACTATATCAGCCTCCTTAGCAAAATTCAAAATATTTTCAGGACCACCCTTCTCATCTACTAGATCATCTTTATTGCTTTGAGATCTAGCAAAATCCCCATTTGGTTGACAAGAATCTAGCAGATTTGAGGTCCAGCTCCTTTTCGTTGCGAGAATTTTAACGCCGAAAGGCCTCAAGCGCTTTGCCAAATCAATCCCAATATTCCCAAAACCCATAATATATACTTTTTTACCAAGTAATGTTTCTCCAGCTGGTTCCCCCAGTCTCTTCAGCTTTATGGAAATATCCATCTCACTACGTTTTTTGAGAAGGCCAAGCATCAGATATATTGCCATTTCTGCACATGATGCTGAATTCCCAGTAACATTACCAGGAATTCTAGCAACTTTAATTCCATGCCTTGTAGCTGCATCAACATCAACACCTTCCAGCCCAACTCCAAACTGCATTATAAGCTTCATTTTATTCGCACGGGCAATGAGTTCTGCATCGAAACGCCGATTTTTTACTACACAGATATCATAGTCTGCAATAGTATTTGGCACGCTATCGAGAGGAACATCATCAACCTGTGAGCATTAAAGACAGCTGATTAATAAATCATCCAAATGCAAGAATAAGCCGTCACTCTGATAGAAAAAAAAATCCCTGAGAAGGCAATGGTGGTGGATTAAAACACAAAGACAAGAACTTGTACAATGTGAAATCCTAAAGTTTAATAAATCTACTTAAAAGAATTCAGAGTAACATGTATGAGCATGAGATATAATACTAAAACATCAGAGTTTTATAAGAGAATAACATTTTGCGTAGGAAAATATATAGCTTGACAAAGTTTCTCATGTGACCAACTGAGCATAAACAAAGCAGAATAGTTCCTCATTTGTTTACTTTGGGAATTTGCATATCCCTGACATTAAACAGAATACTTTCTCATCTGGTTTGCCAAAACCAACATAATACTTCCTCCCCATTAGTTTGGAGATTTGCATACCGCAAATACACAAACCACATCATGACCTACTAACTTCGTCCTAATTCTTAAAGCGTTTTTCGCTACTCTTTCATGCGAGAATCAATTCAAAAAATCACAACAATGATTGAATGAACTACATATAAAGATAACACAGGTATGTTCAGTAACATGTCAGAATTCCAATAAAGGGGATCCTTGCTGGAATCCTCTACAAGAATTAGTCTATCTGCTACATATATGTTGCTTGTTTGCCCTAAGAATTGTCATTTTTATGATTAATTATAAAAATGTCCTCTTCATACTAATTGGACTACACGTCTTCTTCAGCTTTCAAAGTAAGAACACGTGACTCGTGTATTGTCATACCCATACATAACGTTTGAAACATACAATAACAACTAACTGGACTTTACGTCTTCTTCAGCTCCATAACAGCTACGTTCAAGCATATGGATGGTCATAGCTACGAAAGAAGTGTATAACAAACTCAATCACATAGTGATCAGTATCATGACTTAGAAGCTATTATCCAGAGTATTAGTATTGGATGAGATCCTTCAGCTAAAAGAATCGTATTGCCAGATGAAATATTAGATGTATAAAGGTATGTTACAGCATAGATCGATATTTTCCAGTCATTCAGTAGGTGCCTAGGTGGTTTACATTTATCCAATCAATATTATCATTCTCACTTAGATAAACTGCAGATAAGGGTCACTTGCAAGTTGAGTCAAGGATTGGTGCTCAGTTTGCGGAATCTGTTACACAATTTACATCAGGTAACTGTAACATGGAAGGTAGTAATCTGGTCACATGGCGCGACAATAATAATTGGTTGCTTCAATATCAATTGCAAAGGCTGGGCTATGACCCATTTTGATTTGTTTTGTCCATTATTACGTAATTTTTCAAGTTTAGGTGTTTTTACCAATGTTGTTGCTCTGTGATTAAAAGTCAGCTATAGCATTGTGGATAATCCATTGCAGCATAGGCGTACTAAGCCCATAGAGTTTCTTTGAACACTTCATCCCTAATAAACTTCTTTCTGACAGGTTTGTTGATAAAAATTACTTTGCAATAAATAAAGATGAAAGAAAAACACAATCTCGAAGAAAAAGTATTATGAAGATTACAAGAATCTCTGCCTCACAATACTCTCTAGACAAACTAAACCATAGCTGCCTCTCTAATGTTTTAGCTCATTTTTATAGGCTTTGGATCACTTCGAATTGATTTCCTATTCACTCGTATTAAGGAACTGCCTCTAGAATCTTTCAAATTCCATTTTTGGGGTGTTGCCCCCAAAGCCTAGCCAGGGCGCTTCTCTTAAAACCCAATCGGACGCTGCGCCTTGGACCCGCCATTTCGCGACGACATGTTGGTAGGGTGGCAAAATGTTTACCCTAAGATATCTTGAGGTCTTGAGGATCACTAAGCTCCTAAAAGGATAGGATACATATGTATCATTTGCGCACGTACCTCCTCGCTTATGGTATATTTTATCAAGGTGTTTTCCACTGTGTTTTTTTTTTTTCCAAATTGACATTAATAATATTTAGGATCCGCTTAAAGGTGTTTGTTAGACGGAAATTGGTATATATATCCTGGATTATATTTCAAATTAGTTGCAATTATCTGAAGGGTATGTCCTCACAAAGGCTAATGAGTGTTTGGGGAACAATACAAGTATTGTTAGAAATGTGTGCTCACTCCAGTCTCCTCTAACAAATAAAATAATACCTTGAAGACAAAATTCAGCTATGAAAATGTGAGAACTTGGAGAAGCTACAAACCTGGATATATGGATAACTCTGCAAATACTCCCTTGTATAATTCTGAGAAGCAGGGAAATGAGGTCCACAGAATAGAACACGGGTGACATTGCAATCACTGTTGTTGTTGTTGTTGGTTGTTGTTG
>JABWDY010043321.1:10905-32244 GCA_013358455.1 Thalictrum thalictroides | reverse complement strand
TTTTAATTTGGTTATAAATAGATTCAGATCTAAATAAAGAATCCCAAGATTTTGAAAACTTTTGTTTTGGAACAAGAATCTCTCTCTACTTAGGTAAAGAAACAACCTTTTTTCTTCAGTTCTTGTTATTTTTAATTATGACAATATGATCTTTTCTTTTTCTTTAATGGGTTTTATGGCTCAAATTAGAGTTAATGATGTTAAGGGTTTTGTTCTTGAGATTTTACTATAAAGGTTCCATTTTTTATGTTTGATTCCTTAAATCAGATATGGTAGTAATTAGATATCTATGGATTATTGTTTATATATACAGTATTATTCAGTTCTTTAGAGGTTACAAGAGGTAGTAATATATGCTGATCAGAAGGTGAATTAACACATATATGTTGTATTTATATAGCTTTTACATATAAATATCTAATCTGGTTTTGATATATTTGAAGTGTGTGATATCATTGCCTAATTTTACTTTTTGACCTTTTTAACCAAAGCTAGCCATCCATATCATCACTCTTGTTCGGATCTTCAACTTGGTTGGGCTACTGCTTGTAGATACACTATATCACCTAAGATATAATGGCGGAAAATCATAACTCAGTAGTAAATGAGTTCATAAGTGAAATGGCGAGAGAGAAACCACAAGAATTTTCATATGGGCAGATTATGAGCTTTACATCAAATTTCCAATTTCAAATAGGATCTGGGGGGTATGGAGATGTCTACAAAGGTGTGTTTCCTAACGGTATCCAAGTAGCCGTGAAGGTCCTAAAAAACACTATGATGGATGTTATGGAAAAGCAATTTATGTCAGAAATGGGTACAATGGGCAGAACTTACCATCGAAACTTAATAAAACTCTATGGTTTTTGTTTTGATGTTAACATGAAAGCACTAGTGTATGAATATATGGAGAATGGATCATTCGACAGGATTTTGTTTGAAAACCATCCTCATATAAAGTGGGTGGCGCTGTATGATATTGCAATTGGGATAGCAAAAGGGCTCTCTTATTTGCATGAGTATTGCTATCCGCAAATAATTCACCGTGACATAAAGCCTGCTAATGTCCTCCTTGACTCGAATTTTTGTCCTAAAGTTACAGATTTTGGTTTAGCTAAGCTTAATAACGATTTGAGTCATTTCACACAAACTGGATACAGAGGAACCCCTGGTTATGCTGCCCCAGAAGTTTGTATGAGTTATCCATCAATAACTTGCAAATGTGATGTTTTCAGCTTTGGGATTATGTTGTTTGATATTTTGAGGAGGAAGAAATGTAGTGAGGGTAAAGAGTGGTTTCCAGCACAAGTTTGGGAACATTTACAGATTGGACAACTAGACAAAATTATTATGAAGTGTGGCATTGGAATGGAAGATAAAGAAGACGCAGAGATACTATCTAAAGTTGCATTGTTATGTGCTCAGCAAATAGCCCAACATAGACCTACAATGAGCACTGTGGTGAAGATGCTCGAGGGCGAAATTCCACCATGGACGCCAGTAGATCCATTTCCATATTATGATTCGTCAAGTGAAAGCCGCACAAGGTGTGCTCGTCGTGGATCAACCAGAATGGTCTCTCCCACCTACGATGAACGGTAAAATCACTAGCTATGAAAAATCTTCATTGTAAAACCCAAGCATGAAATTTCCTGGAAACTAGTTTGAACCTTTTCAACTAACTAGTAACTATAGGACTGACTGACCATAGAAATGGTTTTATTTTCAGCCTAGATGGGAATGTCTCCGTTTCTTCACATGGCAGGAGTAGTGAAGCAAGAGAACCAGAATCGATACAAGGAGCATTTTTGAATACACCAATTGTGCATGATCAGAGGGACATGACTCAAATCCAAAAGTATGGACAGTACAATCACTAGCTATATACGAAATTTTAATTTCCTATCTTAAATTTATGGATTTTCGATACTCAAGACTCGAGTTGGTTTATGTCTTGCCAACTGAGTCTAAGTGTCTAAAGTGAAGTTTCCTGAAAACCTAGTTTCTATTGAAAAGTTAATTTGCAATTTCATTATTTAGTAACCTATCTAGAGAATTCAAGTTATGTGTTTGAAACAGATGTAGGAATAATGATCTAGATTCTAGAATGTTAAGTCATAGAATTAGTTGCGTAGGCTATAAATTGCCATATAGAAATTCCATAAATACCCTTTTCCAATAAGAACAAAAACATAGACTTGGTCAATCTTCCTTTCATCCCATCTTCTTCTTCTTCTTAGACTTTCCATTATGTTTTTATTTGAGTATAGATAGATTCAGATCTAAATAAAGAATCCCAAGATTTTGAAAACTTTTGTTTTGGAACAAGAATCTCTCTCTCTGCAATTGTGTACTTTAGGTAAAGAAACTATCTTTTTTCTTCAGTTCTTGTTATTTTTAATTATGAAAATATGATCTTTTCTTTTTCTTTAATGGGTTTTATGGCTCGAATTAGAGTTAATGATGTTAAGGGTTTTTTCCTTAAGATTCTACTAAAAAGGTTCCATTTTTTATGTTTGTTTCCATAAATCAGAGATGGTGGTAATTAGATATCTATGGATTATTGTTTAGATTGCTAATGTAGGTTGGATGATGGTAGTTTTGTTGACCATGATGTTATTTTTAATAAATATTGAACTAGAAAGTAGATATCATGATTTGGGTTAGGTTGCTATTTGTTAATGTAGGTTGGATCATTGCAATTATGATTTTTAGTTTTTATTTGATCAAGATGTTATGCTATGGATTATTGTTATGGAAATTGATAGTCTTTTTATGTAATGCAACAGCTGGGTTGCAGTAAGGGGTGATAGAAATCACAGTTTAGTGGAGTTTCGTATTCCTAATTACATACTTCTATCAGATTCAACTCCCGAAAAAGTTTCTTATGTACCAACCTGTCCAGTGTTGGTATTTATCAATTGCAAAAGTGGTGGTCAGCTGGGTGGAAAATTGCTCGAGACGTATCGCAGTCTTCTCAATGAGAATCAGGTAACTCGATCACAGGAAGGATAGAGGATAGAATTGGTATCAGTATTTATGAGGATTGCACATTCATATAATTATTCTCGTGTCATCAAATTTTCAGGTTTTTGATTTGGGAGAGGACATGCCTGATAAAGTTCTACACAAGATTTATGTCAACCTAGAAAAGCTTAAGTGCCGTCAAGATAATCTTGCAACTGAAATTTACAAAAGATTGAGATTAATTGTGAGTTGCAGTTGCCCATTTTTTATTGTTATTGACTTCTGACTTGATTGATTTACAGTATGTGCTTTGAAAGCATTGTTAAAATAATTTAATATACATTTACTTGGTTAGGTTGCAGGTGGGGATGGTACAGCTGGATGGCTGCTTGGAGTAATTTCCGATCTTAAGCTCTCGCACCCACCTCCAATTGCCACAGTTCCTTTGGGTACTGGAAACGACCTCCCATTTTCGTTTGGCTGGGTAGGTCACCGTCTATTTTGTGTAGTAGCTTGAATTGATTTTGAAGTAAAGCTTTGCTAGTATTTTGATTAGCAATATTAGAATGGTGCTTTCTTATTCGATAGGATTATGTTGATGTAATTAGGTTTTGGGCTCCTTTTCTTCCCCAATAGTCCCTTTATTTTTAGTTGTTTGCTGACTTTGCTCTGCTTGCAAAGGTTTCAAAAACATCAGTTTGAAATGAGAAGTGTATGACATGCCTTCAATATGCAGGGAAAGAGGAATCTGGGTACAGATTACAATTCTGTGAAGTCATTCTTGGATGAAGTAATTGTAGCTAAAGAAGTCAAAATAGACAGGTACCACATTCGTGTATGATTTACTGTGAAATATATTTCTAGAATCCATATGGCCACGTAGCGTTCAAAAGGATACTCCCCTTTGTACATGCACATCAAAGCATGTTTTTCATAGTATAAACACATTCAAAGATTTTCAGAAGCTACTCCCATAACAGAGGAACTGCAATGGCTTTTTCTTTTCTTTTATTTTTATCTTTTCGTATTGTTCAAAACTCAAAGGTAGTAAATATTTTTAGACTAGTGAAACTCTTGTTATGATGCCAAGAGTTGAGATAAAGACGCAAATATTGCAGACTGGTCGTCACATTGTGATCATTCTAAGATTGCAATGGTCTATTATCAATGCTCATTAATTTTTCTATTCTTCATTTTTGTTCCTAACATTAACTAATGTATTTCAGTTGGCATATACTTATGACGATGAGATGGCCCAAAGAAGGTTGTTGTGATCCCATTGCACCTCTAGAATTACCACATGTATTTCATCCAGTCTCAACAACAGACTCAGAGAAGGTACCTCAGTTCTCCAAGCCCCTCACCCTTAAAGTTACTTGAAATCTTCACTTATTAACGAATTTTGTCTAAATTGTTCTCCTTTTCTTCCCTTTTCCATTGGGATTATGACTATTCATAGTGTTCTGCTATTTACTGATAATAGGAACTATTTGTTTTGTTTTTTGTACCTTTGATTTATTTATATATTGCATCCACTTTGTTATAATTTGACATTTAGTGGGTCTGATACATCCAAAAGAAAAAAAAAAACATTAAGAGTACCTTCCTCAAGTCCATGAAACTAAACCTCTGCTCATGTTCACATCTTTATTCATTGTTAGGAAGGTTGCTACAGATTTCAAGGGGGATTTTGGAACTACTTCAGTATGGGTAAGCATTTTCTTGCCTCAATTGTCTATTCTATTGTTTTTCTTTTCTTTGTAATATGCAATATGGTTCTTGTAAAATGCAATATAATTCTTGAAGATATCACATCATTTGACAATGCAGTATATATACACCCTTAATGTCAACCATCAAGATGCTAATATACTGGTGTGCCTTATGTTTTTGAAGTGAGCTGTTTTGCTTACTACACAGAACTTATCTTTCATAGTTCAGTACTTGTAAATCTATTAATAAATTATTCATTTCAAAATATAATGAAAAAAAGGACACGTGCTGATCAATTTTTAGGGAACATATTATATATACAAATGAATTACCTAGATCCCTAGTACTTGCATTTGCTTTAGAACAGTTGAAACGAACATGTGCGAGTGTGCGACAATGTTTTACATGGGGACACAAGTAGTTCATAGAATAAATATCTATTAAAGCGTCCATGTGTCTGCGGTGTGACACAAGTAGTTCTTAGAATAGGGAGTTCCTTAGATAATCTAAATTCGTAAGTATCCCAATGCTAACCATAGGAATGCTAAGGCCAGGCATAGAGATGAGATCCTTCTGTATTTGGAATCATTCCACAAATAGGTAATATCTTGTGAGACACATTTGAATCACTTAGAGGATGATAAAATTATTTTGTGCTATTACAAAATAAAGCATTGGACAATTTAATGATTAAATGATGTAATGGATCGTTAGGTTCAAGATTCTATAAGAATTAAGCTTCACTCTGACTGCGAGTTTAAGCAGATAATGCTGCCTTGTCACTATTTAAGAAGAACACTGAAATACACACAGCGAGTAATGCTTATTTTAGCTTGAATGTCCTATACATTTGGTGGCCTTACAGGACATATAGTTCAGATGTGATATATCTCAAATGTTGGATTAGCTAGTCATAGCCATTTTTCTAGTTTCTGGACTCTTGTATCTATTTTGTATCGGCACATCCAATTGTTGGACTCCTCAAATGAGCACAGATATACTTAATATGGTGGAACTCTGTTTAAATATCCATCACTAAATATATGCATGCATAAGTGTTTCATTTTTTGATGGGAGCCAATGGCCAAGCCTTAGGCCCCAGGTTGTGAGATCAATTCCCATCTTCACCTGGAAAAGCAAATTCAGTCTTCTTCTTCTTTTTGTGAAGGTATGGATGCCCAAGAATCTTATGCGTTTCATTCTGAGAGAAAGTTGCAACCAGAAAAGTTTAAAAATCAGCTGGTCAAGCGGGTACTATTTGGTTTTGTTTTGTTTAGATGATATATTGATAATTTGGTGTTTCGACCTTTATATTACTTTTGTTATTGTATAATCATCTCTGTCACAAATTCATAAATATGCAAATCAATGAAATTTCATAGACTATTAATTACATGGAATCAAGATCTTATGGCCTGTTCAAGTTGATAAGAAATAAGGAAATGTTTGTGGAAGTCTGTAATCTCAATCAATGCCAGTTGACTGTGGCTTAGCTAAGTACTTTCAAATGCCACATTAAAACGTATAGTTCCCTTTGTCTTTTTATAATTTAAGATTATAGATACCAAGAAATGTCACGACCCGATTCCTGCATATATTTTCCCATCAACCGAAAAATACATTTAGTTACTGCATTGCTGGATTGCTCTTTTTCGTAAAGTAGAATAAAGGTTGCAAAACTGAGGATCTTGTTTGATGGATTTGTAAATATGTGTATGTATTCCAGAACACCTTTTGCAAAAAAGAAAAGAACACATTGAGATAGATTATAATCATCCTTTTGGAATCCCAAGAAGATTAATAATTAACCCTTTCGAATGAGTAATGCTTACCATTCCATTATGTAATAACCATCCTAACATTTATGCAAGGATACTATGCATTCGATCCTTCATCCTTGTAGCATTGTCCCAATCCATGGTTGTGTAGTTCTATTTTCTCTTGTACTAACAATAACTTCTTTTTGACCAGAGTACTTTAGCAAAGCTTGTTTCCACTAAAGGATCGATTTTTGCACCTCTTTTTCATCCTTCATCACGGTCAGCATCTAAACTGATAGGGTATATTGATTTGTGTGAATGGAGAATATTATTGATTTGCTTTCTTCTAAGTATCTCGTAAATGCTTGATGTTAAAGTTTAATGCTGTCAAAGCTAGTGTCTATATCCTTCCTAAAAAAATGATATTTAAAGTAGAGGTCAAGCAAGTAAATATGGTTCATTGGAGAGTTTGATAGTGCAGCCATTTCAGTATTACTCAGATTCAATATGAGGTGTCTGAGCTAATTTTGCATTTTCAATATGTTTGATTTTGCATTTTATAGCTCTTTATTCTGGAGTAGCTATGTTTCATTTCATGATATGGTTCAGCTTAGTTAGGTTTCTTACAATTTTTTGTACAGGAATATAGGTCAACTTGCAAGGGTCAAGGTGATGAAAAAACATGGTCACTGGGAAGATCTTCACATACCTCCCAGGTATAATCTGATAAAAATAAATAACAGTTGTATACATGTGACAGTCGGTTGTTTTCTATGTATCAATTCAAAACTTTATTCTTTACCAGGTCTCCCCTTTTTTTCTAATAAAGAAAGTTGATTTATCATGATGTGATCATATTTTAGGATTGAAGGTGTAATCTGTTGAAAGGAGAACTTTTTATTATGATTATGTACATTGAATGAGATGCCCCCTGAAGTGTGTATGCATCGGTTAGTTCTGTAAATGCTTACAAGTTAGCATGCTCGTAATTTTGTACAAAGAAAGGAAGAGGAATCAAGAATGAAGGAAAGAAAAATAGGGAAAAATTTGTAATAAAAGAAAGTCGGGGAGTAGTATCAGATGTTGAATTTTTCTTCTTTGAGATGAATCTTATGTGGTGTTTCATTACACTTGTTGTCATTACCCTTAAAGTCCTGCATATAAAAGTGGTAATTTCACCAATGTTCTCCAAAGTGGGGAGTTAAGTTAAAATACCTTATAAAATGGCATAATGTGAACTGTTAAAAATGTTTTCTTTATATTTCTCTATTGGTTGTGATTAACGAGGTATTTATAACATTTTGTCTTCATCATACAGTGTCCGCTCAATAATCTGTCTTAATCTGCCAAGCTTTTCTGGTGGACTTAATCCTTGGGGTACACCAGACAAATGTAACATTCTATATGTGAGTAGTGCACTCATTTGCTTTTTTTTTTTAGCAGATAAAGATGCTACATATAAATTCTGATCTTTTTGAGATTTGATTTTGGTACCATTATGAATTCTTTTGGTGATATAACTACAGAGAGACTTGACAGCGACATTTGTAGATGATGGCTTACTCGAGGTTGTCGGTTTTAGAGATGCTTTGCGTGGGCTTGTTTTGGACACACTGAAAGGACATGGGATGCGCCTTGCACAGGTTAGACTTTCTATCTATGTTCAAAATGGCCATCGTGCTTGATGTCCATAAGAAGGCAATCTCTTTCCAGTATCCATTAGCAGCAGATGTTTGGGAGTTTAAAGCTGTTGTTGTTTTCGATGGAGTGGAATGTTCCTATTTTTTTTGTGTCTCTCTTAAATCTCCAAGAGGTAATGGCAAACCTGATGGACAAAATTTCAAATGGATTGCTCCATCCTGCTGCACATCACATAAGTGAAGGTCATTTATGGTAAAGCCCACTAGGATCTAACATTAATGAATGCCCACTCAGTCAGGACAGCATGATCTGATTCACACACCTAACAACAGATTCGCCCAGCTTAATTATTAGTTTGCATATAGGGGAACATCCTGTCTCCCACCAATAATTCTCATGTTTGGAAGAAACTATTTGTATTATTTTCAAAGTATCTCTCATTTCTACCTACTCCACCCATGAAATCTGACATCTGATATTACTCTTACCTAGGCACATGGCATTCGCTTTGAGTTTAATAAGGGTGCGGCAGACCATACTTTTATGGAGATTGATGGGAAACCTTGGAAACAGCCACTTCCTGTTGATGATGATACTGTTCTCGTAGAAATTTCTCATCTTGGTCAAGTCAACATGCTTGCAACAAAAGATGCCTGCTCTAAAAGTGTTTATGATCCCATGACCTCTCATGGTCAAGATGATAGTTCTGAGGAAGAGTCTAGTGAAGATGAGGAACAGAAGAGAAAATTTGGAGCAGCAGATACATTCAAAATACCCATCGAGGTTGACATTGCCACTCTCTCTTGATCTCTTCAAGATCTTGCATTTTACCTTTGGCATACCACTAATATTTTCAAATCAAATGTAAAAAAATTCAAATTGCTGATATTCTAGTCTTTAGGTTATTTCCTAGATATGTCTCCCTTGCTATAGGTGAGTCAGCCATGTAAATTTTTACTTAGTAGTGGAAGTGAATGATGATTAGCATTGATGATCCTATTGAATGGTTTTCATGAAAATATTGTTTATGGTTGTATATTTTTGCTATGATGTGGAATCGAAATGGTGATCCTCATGCAAAATATTGTTCATAGTTGCTGATTACTAAAAGTTTTCGTTTTTATTTTTTTTGTTCAAGGTCAATTCATTTAACATAATGAACCTTAACAACTGCAAAACTAATGGAGTGCTTTAAACAGTTTTCTGGATATAAAAATTCTGAAATGACATTCATCTTAAAGGTGCCCTTCCAGTAAATTCTCAACAGATTATATTTTCCGGTGAAAATAATTGAGCACTTAAAAATAAAACATATAAATGTATTTAGTTGTTGATTTTGAAGAGAAGAGAAGATGGAACCTGGTAGTCTTACCCCACCAGATGACTCGGTTTGATATTGTCTTCTTCAAAGTTGGTGCCGCAATGTAGATGGGACACTGTGAGTAATAGATCTCAAAGACTCAAACTTGCCGACTTTGTGATGCTGTGCCCTCTTCACAAATTGCCAAAAGAATTGTCTGGTACTCGAGAAAAGACAAAGCGATATGCTTTGAAAAGGTAGGATTCTTTTTCCTCTAAAGATGTATGCATTATTTTTTGGATATCTATCACATACTCGCATCTACCTGCATGTTCTCATTTCTTCCTCTATTTGGTAATTCAACTTTTCAGAGAATCACAACATGGCAAAGCTGAAGTAATAGCTCATCATGGTGCAAGTACAAATCCTTTGTGGAAAGTACCATCTCACAAGTGGGTTCTTTGTTGCTCAGGTCTCACTAATGCAGAAAAGGTATGTAATCATATGTATTGCACTTGATTAAATCCTGACGAGCAATTTAGAAGTTTTTTTTTTTTTGGTTATCATAGTGACAACTATAACTGCAGGAAGTTGTTTCTGAGTTCACGAAGATGACAGGGGTTTCACTATCAAAGACTTATGGTCCCAATGTCACTCATATCATTGCATCAACAGATGAGAATGGAGCATGCAGGAGAACCCTCAAGTTTCTAATGGCTATCTTGGAGGGAAGGTGGATACTGAAGATAGACTGTAAGCAGCATTTTACTATGATCCATTGATGCATGAAAAATGACGAGTTTTGTTCAATTATTTCTTAACAATTATATTTATCAGGGATCAAAGCATGCATGCAAGCAATGGAACCTGTGGCTGAGGAGGGCTACCAAATTAGTGTTGATGTCCATGGAATCAAGGATGGACCTCATCTTGGAAGGCTACGCGTCATGAACAAGGTTATAAATTCTTCGTTTAATTTGTAATAAATTAATATACAAATGACAGAAACCTAAAGACATTCTCTTTCAATTAACAAGCAAACTATTTTCATGATCATTTCAATGCAGCAACCAAAGCTTTTCGATGGGAGAGTTTCAGCCTTCTTATAAGGGGTATCTGCAGGACATGGTTGTTGCTGCAGGAGGCTATGTACTGCACAGAAAGCCCATTTCAGGAGACATGCGTGGACTGCCATCTGAATCAACCACTTACATAATTTACAATGCTGAATCTGAAGAAAGTGGTTTTGCCAAGAAGTTGCTTTGCAGTCGCAGACAAGATGAAGCAGAGGCTCTGGCAAGTTCAAATGGAGCCAAAGTAGCTGCCCATTCCTGGGTCTTGGACTCAATTGCAGCTTGCAACTTGCAAACATTATAAACTTGACTAATCCCATCAGTCTATATACGTATTAAGCTCAACCAATTGTAGAACATATGGTTTTGCTGATACATGTATTTGTGACTGTTGAAAATTATGACTTCTTTCTGATCTTTTAGCAAAATTCAAAACATCACAATGGCTGAAATGTTAATGTTCAGTGACCTATTCGTAATAATGGGTTTAAAAGAGGGATAATTCAGTAATTCATTCTACTATGCCATCTAACAAATGGTTCTATCACTTCATTTCACTTATTGAGTCCACGAAGAAGACAAAGAAGTCATCAATGGCGTCAAGTGACCATCATCATCATCACCATGAGCATGAATCTCATGGTGATGGGTTATCTTCATCATGGGTAGGAGCAGATGGGAAGATGTATCATAGCCATGATGGATTAGCACCACATTCACATGAACCAATTTACTCACCTGGTTATTTTACCAGAAGAGCTCCTCCCCTTTCGTCTAGAGATTTCAAAGAAAGAGCTTTCACTATTGGTATTGGTGGTCCTGTTGGAACTGGGTATATTTTCTCTCTCCTTCATTTTTTTATTTTTGTGATTTTTTCTTTAATTAAGTATTTAAGTAGGGGTGTAAATCGGCCGAATCGGATCGGAAATAACATGTTTGGAAAAAATGAAATAAAAAATCGGAATTGAAATTTTATTCCAATTCACATTCCATTTTTTTTTTTTCGAACTCCATAATTATTTCCAAATTTGGAATATGGAACAAAAATCGAAAATTCAGAATTCATGAGTATCGGAAAATAAACTTGGAAATATAGGAATATAAAAATTTTAATAATTTTTTTCTCCAAAAATATTTTGATACTATTTTCAACAAATATAAATATTAAACTCAACATTATATATCATTAGTACTATTATGTATAATAATTATTGTAAGCCAATGTACTATTAAAACAAGTATATCTTGAATCTAACCACACCAAGACTGTTTTAATATATGTTCTTTAGGATAAGATTATGGAACAACACTATGATAAAATTCTTTAATGATAAAAATTTTTGGAAATCGGATCGGATTGGAATTCTGAAACTAGTTCCAATTCCATTCCAATATATTTTGGAAAAATCGGAAATCAGAACCAGTATATTATGTTCCAAATTTGAAAAAAATCTGATCGAAAATCGGAAAAATCGGAATTTCGGATGAAATTTACACCCTATATTTAAGTACTCCCTCCGTCCCAAATTAAGAGTCCGGTATTCTATTATGGGATGTCCCAAATTGTTGTCTATTTTTTCTTTTTTGGTTCCAACCAAAATAGGCTTCCAACCAATAGTTCCTAAATTACCCTTCTCTTGAAAGTTTACAACATTCAAAATACTTTATGTATCAACCAAAATAAAGTCTTACACAAATTTCTAAGCCTAATAAATAAGGGTAGAAATGGAAAGTTAGTTCCCCTAAATAGTTGAGTTCCTTATGTGGGACTCTTAATTTGGGACGGAGGGAGTACCATGTTTCTTAAACATTTTAATTAGATGTATTTTCATGTTAGGAGAATGAGAGTATAATTGTATTGTTTAGTATTTATTTGAATTGCTTTTAAACTGTATTAATTTTAAATACCATTCTGCCACTATTGTGTATAAGATTTGCTTAGGGTCTTAGGGAGTTAGGGTAAGCTCATGAGTCATGTTGTAAACAAAGTGCTGAGCATATAGACATGAAGGTAATCTTGTTTTACATTGTGCAGGAAAACTGCTTTGATGTTGTCATTGTGCCAGGTTTTGCGTGACAAGTACAGTCTTGCTGCGGTATGTATTATTTGATGTATTCAGACTGCTTTTATAAATCATTGTTTGATATATTTGGTTGAGAAAACGAAGCCTGTGATGCCTCTGCTTAAAACTTGAGGAAAATCCTTATGGTCTTTGATTGGTGAAACATGTTTTCCAACCAAGGGATTATAAACAATGCTGGCTAAATAACGTATTATTGGGGACACAATGCTCAGTTATGCTAGATAATCTTGTGAAACATAGATTTGTGTGAATTCTACTCAGCGACATTCAATTTTACTGCATTAAGTAGTGTTAAATGGAATTTCTTTGGATCAAACTCCCTGTAGTGTATCTCCTAAGATTTCAAAGTTTTGGTATCTAATATCTTGGTAATAACTTTGGTGTATGTTCGAGTAATGGAGTGCATTTGTCATTTCTGGTTTGAAATGTCAGTTGGAAGTCATAGTTGCTTAACTGTTTACCCTTATGCTTTTTTGTACCCTTTTCAAGTTTAGAACAAGTTCAATAAACGATGTTTTAAGGATGTGACATTATTTTGTTTCAGGTGACAAATGACATATTCACAAAAGAGGATGGGGAGTTCCTGGTCAAGCATGGAGCACTTCCTGAAGAAAGAATACGTGCTGTGGAAACAGGAGGCTGCCCACATGCTGCAATTCGGGAGGATATCAGCATCAATCTAGGCCCTCTAGAAGAACTATCTAACTTGTACAAGGCTGACATCTTACTATGTGAATCGGGCGGAGGTGCATGAATCCCCTGTCAATGTTAAACCCATTCTCCATTTATGTACATAAGATCAAAAGGCTTAAATGTTGTAGTTGCTCTGTTTGGAGTCAAAATATGATTTCCAGCTGGGTAATGGTTTTTGACCTTTTTCGTCGAACTAGCTTCCAAAACCTGCAAGTCTTGAGATCTCTTTGAACTGCATTTGATGCAGATAATTTAGCTGCCAACTTCAGCAGGGAACTGGCAGACTATATCATCTATATTATTGATGTCTCTGCCGGTGACAAGATACCTCGAAAGGGTGGCCCAGGAATCACACAGGCGGATCTTTTGGTATGGATAGTAAAATCTATTTCATGTCTTTATGTGGGCCTTTTTGAAAACCAAGTTTGCTGCTTTTCATTTTTTTTAAAAATAGAGTTTCGGGCAAATGAATTTAATTCTTCAAGTTGAAATGTTTTCGTCTAATTTACCTGAATTGTATTTTTCCTTAGGTTATAAACAAGACTGACCTTGCGGCAGCTGTTGGAGCTGATTTAGCAGTTATGGAACGTGATGCACTTCGAATGCGGGATGGAGGGCCTTTTGTCTTCGCTCAGGTTACTTAGCCTGCTACCTTTGTTATACAATCCATATAATAGTTTTGTCTGATTTCGTTTAGATGTTGCCATTTTAGGGATCGATTGTGTCTTTTGATGTGGTTTATTCTGTTTAACATTTTCTGTTTGTAGTTTATTCTAGATGTCCTACCAAGCTTTAGATGCATTATATAACATAATGCTACTTCTGTACAGGTGAAACATGGAGTTGGTGTACAAGAAATTGTAAACCATGTATTACAAGCTTGGGAAGTAGCAACAGGAAAGAAGCGACGTTAACATCGATTGTGTTGGATGTTGTACTACGGTTACAAATTATGATCATGTTCCCACTTGTACTTTTTCCTGACACCAGTAATTTGCTAAAAAGTCATGTTTAATGAGATATTTTGGTGTGAAATAAATGAACTTGGTTTTTAACACAAGAAGATGGTCTTAACAGCAAGCCCTTTGTGAAACCAGCAGTATGTTCTGATGTTCTGTAGTCTTTTCTTGAAACTCATGTTGCTTCATGAATAACTTGCATTATGTAATGACCCATGTAAAAAAATGACCCATGTAGCACATTGAGTTCATAGACAATAATCCTTTCTCCTGCTAAATATTTTTGCATTCATTATCAAGATATATAATCATCGTCAAGGGACAGCTAAGCCATAACAGTCATGAACTGCACTAATCACATTGCTCTTGCGAAATTCTATGAAGTTAAGTTCATACTGGTGTAAGCAAGATTTGCTCTGGAAGACAGTTTTACTGGCATGAAACACAAAAACTGATAGATTCGTTACTCAGGAGAGCGACCTTAGTGAAATGAACGGATTGAGAATATGAGCACCATTTTCTGATTTGTAAAAATGGCATTGCTGAAGGTTGATAAATTCTCAAAATAATGAATGATCTATTTGAAAAATCTGCGGCTAATTTACTGTTTAGGTTATATATTTTCCAGTTCCACAGTCAGTGCCATTTGAGAGTGTTGCAGTAATAATAATACTGGTTCACATAATTTCAGTAAAACTCACAGATCATGCGATTTCGGTTTTGGAGCAAAGGAGGATGAATTTACCAAAAGCATAAAGAACTTAAAGCTGAAATGAGCAAAATTTGATAAACAGTAGTGATAGTTTACATTTTTTGTTCTTCGTCTCCTGTGATTCTCAGTTACAATATAAGCTCGGTGTTCAAAAATGATCTCCAAATAAGAGTTTGTCTGAACTTACAAAAGTGACACTAAGGTTACATTAGTATATTTTCTTATTCATCTTGCTTCTGGCATCTGGGTGTATTAACTGAACCACTGATCTTCTTGGTAATTTCTAACAATAATAATAATAGGATAATGGGACAACCATTTACAATGGGTTCACCATCACAAATCTTTCTGACCAACATGAAACTTCGCAATGAAGAAACCCATCGTATCAAGCGAAGATGACGGATCAAACCTCTGAACTAGCTCTTCCTCTCCTGGTCTTAACCACTCTCTGTGAAACATTGCAATTTAGTCACAAAAGCGAACTACAAAAGAATAATCTTTTGTGATCTGACAGATGGGATAAGAACACAAGCACTAAGAAATTGGAGTGGACGTCTTAAATAGGTCTGCTTGAGACAAAAAGAGGTCATATGCTCAGAAATGTTTTGAGAAAACAGGACATTTGAAAAGGTGATGAAGGGACATCTACACTAGTGCTGTAAAGAACAACTCCTATGAAAATATGCAATATCAATTCATAGAAACAATTGAACTGCTGATCGGAATACTTACTCGACAACTTCTCCATCAAACAGCTCGCAGTGCCCAACAAGACCAGGCCCTCCAATTCGTGGGTTCTGGAAAGTAATGACATGTGAAATTAGGATCATAACAAGCTGAATTCTGTTATGGACCTTATATTTTCTAAACTTTCAATCAAACGAAGTAAACAAAGAAGTTATTGGAGTAAATAACACAACGGATCTTTACCTGAGGAGCTAATGACAGAAACTTGTATGTATCCAATGCATAACGAACTAATGCTTCATTCTCTCCAGGGTTTATTGTGCACCTAAAAGGCAGAACCTTTTAGTCTCAAGAATATTGCATGTTTGTGCATCCAGAAATATTATATTTTTATCTGTAACTGACACCACAATTACAATTATAAAGTACAGATGTAAATTATACAGGTGTCACAAATGAATATTAAAATGACCACAAATAATTGACTTATACAAATATCAAAAGGCATGCCCTAAAAAAGAGTACTCACGTGGAATACACAATAACTCCACCAGGGCGAACTAACTGCACAGCTTGGTCAAACATCTTTCTTTGATACTTTCCATGTTTTCTTAAAGATTCTATCGACTCCTGAGATCATAATAGCAGTTCAACTATTATAAACTGAAAGTAATACTTAAAAAGACAAGATAATATATATGCCATACGACACATGAAATTCAGATATAAGAAGAAACATCACAAATTCAATCTGGAAAGTCGTACCTCCCCAGAAAATAATCGAGGTCTCAAACCAAGAGCAGAACAGGGAGCATCAAGGAGAACACGGTCAAAACTACTGGGAGAAAAGCCTTTCGACTTTTCAACCCTACCACCAATGCTATGGTTTCTTCCACCCCCATTTCTCAATCTACGAATATTTTTCCTGATGTCAGCCTTGCTGAGATATTTACCTCCATTTTCACCGTTATTCCCAGCTGAATAATTGTCTTTGTTAGAAATAAACTATTCTTATAAAAGGTTGAAAGCTCTATAAGATTGAACATTATAATCACAGATAAATTCAAATATAATCTACTGATATTGTCTTCCTAATTCTGGATAGGGAAATGAGACAAGCTTGAGTTTCATAGTAGCACCAGGCTATAGATGCAAATGGTAAGACCCTATTATTAGCACAACCGGTAAATATTTTGACATGCAGATTGTATCAGTTGCCAAAACCCTACTGTTTAATGAATACTACAGACTTCTACACAACTTTTTCTGAGATATAAATTTTCAATCATGTTGAGTATCTTTGTCAATAATGGTTGTTTCCAATGCGTTTAGAAGTGGTTTTATAGGCTCTCCAAAAGTTACTACAAATTCTCAAATAAGCTTGCAAAGATATATTGTACTCTACAAGACAGAGGAATTAATTACCAATTTCCTCGCTAGTCAAATCAGAGTGGCTTATTGTTGTAGCTTCCACATTTCCATCTGGACTTTTGCATATATCTGAGTTGTCAAAAGTTTGACTAAATGTTTCCTTGTTTCCATGTCCAGGGGCAAACTCTATTGACCCATTGCTCTTGCAAATAGCTTTTAGAGCATCAAGCTTAAATGCAGTTATGCAATGCAAGTCCATCTCTGTGACCAACTTCTTTATATCCAGCACCTAAATAAGTCAAAACACATAAAAGTGTTAAGTATGATGAATTTGAGTTAATTAGTTAATTCACTGTTTTTGGAAATGATGACCCAGGTAGAGTTTTATTTCTAGAGACCACAGTGATATATGGATGTTGAGGCAACGTTAATTTGACCAAATCATTACTACTAGGAAGTTTCCATATGATTACTAATACTATTCAATGGCGGGCCATGGGTAATAATCTAGTGACTGTGCAAAGTACGAAGCAACCAAATCACACATTAAGATACTGGCAACTCCTCATTATGGCACACCTAGGTATGACCGCCATAATAGTAACAAATTGTGTTCAACATATGGAGTGTTGAAATCAGAATAGTATCAAGTTGTTTCACAATTCTCAATTTCCATCAACATACTCTCCTTGAAATATAATAACTAAAGCCTACGCCCCATGTCAAGACACGCCAAGAATTTCGGAAGTGAAAAGAAAATATGCCAAAACATGTCATTTAAGTCTCATTCATGTTAGATCACTATGGGCTTATTTAACATAATTTTTTCAGACAATGATATACTTCCAAACTTATATTGTGTGTGTGCGTTTCTATACCTTTTGAAGCTATTACGTACTATAGGGTGCAATAAGAGTTCATTCCAAATAACTAAATTGCGTAAGGCCAGCTGAAGTGTGGCTCCGCATCAATAGATTGTCATACCATTCCAGTTTTGTTCCTATGTTTTGTATAAGAGATCATATGACAAACTGGCAAAAATGGAATGTACCTTGTTATGCGATCTATCAGTCGCAATAACCTCTCCCTTATCTCTCATAATAATTGCAATTGCAGTTGTTTTACCTCCAGGAGCCGCACACATGTCCAAAATTCGTTCTCCTTGTTGGGGATCTAACACAGAAATTATAGTGTCTATGGTAAGTACATTATGTAGACAAACAAAATCACATTAACTTCGAGGAAAATATTCCAGAGTTTCATGAAATATGAAATGAAATGATAATCAGTAGCAGGCTAGCAGCCATCCAAAGGATGACAACGCGAAACAAGATGCAATCTATACCTAGGGCATGTGCAGTGATTATACTGGGCAAGTTTTGAAGAAATATATCCCCCTCGAGCAAAGCTGAAAAGTGGCAAAAAAATCATAAGAACAGCTCACATATTTTATCAAGAGAATAACCCTTTTAACATTGCAAATAATTGGAGAGGGGAAACATAAGAGCAACAGATAGTCCCGGAAAATGGATATGTACTACATAGCAGCAAATAAAGTAGCAGCAAATGGATATGACCATGCACTGCTGTAATGCAGCTCCAGTAACAAGATCTTGCAATGAGTTTGTGATTTTATATGTCACCAGACAATTTGACAGAACTTCCTTTATTCATCACACAATAAGCAGTTATAACAAAACAGATGAGAAAGGATGAAGCAAAATTATTGGAGACCCCCGAGAAAACGAGACTAACACATCATTGATGACAATGTAAAATGAATTTTTGGTTAAATGATAGTGGTACTTTCTAGCCTATATCGTACCCAGTTTAGGAAGTCCTACAAATTGAAAACTCACTTGTAAGATAAGTAGACCTCCCAACTCAATCCTGTTTTGGTGAGAGTTAAATGAGTCAGATGATCATCTCACACTTGACACTTCGGAATAGTCAACACTAGATGCAAGCCTGTTAATGCTTAAAACACAGTAAATACTCTACTATGCAAAGCTGCGTAGAGGTCTCAGCCTCAGGCAGTCAGGCTTATAGTTATTAAGGCAGTACCGGGTCATTTAGTCACTACATTAATGTTTAATTTATGAATCAATGAAAGGTCACCACCACAGGTATGACTGATCTTTGTTGAACTTTTTTTCATTTTCAGTAAAGCTTTCTGTTTGACGTCTCTAATGCACTTGAGGAAATGCAAGATAACAGAGTATTTTCCTCACAAGGGTTCCAAAGGGCCATAACACCATACACGAGTGCCATGTCTAAACTAAAAAAAGAGAGGAAAGGGCCTGTACTCTGTCCTGTGTAGAAACGATCTTTTTTTTTTACACTAAAATTGTGCCTGACAACTGCAGGATGCCGCAAATCTAACAGATGGAATTAGTGAGTGTTGGCAACTTCACAGTTGCAATAAACTCCAAAAATAAATGGTTCCCTTCCTTCCTCCAGGATATCACCTCCAGGCTTTTATCATGAAACTGATTCAAAACAGTTGCTTCCCTGGCAGCTATAATTTTGCACCATACTATATTGTTGTAGAATACAAGAACAAAATTTTATCAGTTTAAGAAATGAAAAGAAACTCATAGGAAAAGGAAAGAATCATACAGTGCAAGGAAGGCAGGTCAAACACCCTGTTCGTCATTTCCACAGCAACACCTTCTGAAGCACGGAAGAGCCCAGTCCTTGATAGCTTTGTAATTCCTTGGCCAATATAGAGGCCACTTCTTTCATGATAATAAGGATCTGGCAAGTCAAAAGCCAAAGCAGCGGTTATTGTTGCACACAGCTTCACGACTTTCTAAAACGAAGCTGGCAATAGAATACCAAATTGATAAAGCGAATATGAGTAAGGTGTTGGATGTGTTATAAGAGCTGATTAAATATCGCACGACTCTCATAAATACAAGGCAACACTTCTCTCAGGAGCGCCATTATGTTCCTTTTTATCACAATGAGGACCCCAGGTCACCAGATGTGAACAGCCATAGAAACCAGACAACCCAAGTTATTAAATTTATGTGAATGAGTGATAGACTGATAGTAATCAATGTTTGTATTTCTTGCCTGTTGGTGATCCTTGTAGAACAGTCCCACGTGTTATACCAACACTCCATTTATTTTCAGAACCAGGTTGCTCCACAGCAACTGAAACAGCAACAGTGTCCCCTATCTCAATATGTGCACTGCAAGCCAATACACCAGGAACAAATACCTACAATGAGCCACAATGGCAGAAGGCAAAAAATGAATATTTTGTCTACATTATTTCCATCTTATATCATTTTAAAGAACAAAATAGTAGTAGAAAGAACAAAATTCGGTGACCACGACCCTGGCAATCATTAAGAAAACAAAAGTATATATAACTGCAAAAAATCATAATAGCAATAAAAACTCCCAGAAACAGCAATATAGGCGTCCATCCCAAATGACAGATAAGTTCGGCAATGAAATAATGAACTTGAAACAATTCAATGCAGTTATACCTGAGCACCTCGGAGAACTGCTTCGGCACATTTGCGACTCACAATGACTTCCTTTACAGGCTGGTCATCTGCATGCCCATATTCAATTGTGTGAGGCCCTGAGCCTTTAACAAACAGAACATAGTCCAACGCAGGTATTTGGCACTTGGTAATAGAAGTATTTTCTATCTTTGCTTCAACAACATCTCCATTTTTAATCAAGCCCATTCTACTGCCATTATCTAAAACTTCATCAAGACCATTCCAAGAGCTTAGTTGCTTGTGATTTGAGTTTTCTTCAGCAATTGCATCATCTCTATTCAACGTTATTCCATCAACAGAACTCCTGAGCCGTGTTTCCTGTAGAATGGCCAGTAGCTTCTCAATAACAGCATCACTTGTTGATTTGAGAGTATTCACGCGAATACATGAGTAGCAAGAAGGGTGCCTAGATATCATCAAAATTAGTTAATAAGCAGACTAACGAGAACTTATTAGATAACTTGTTTTATGAAATTCATCTTGGAGTCATCTATGATCTGTGTAAGCCTAAACTGAAATTAAAACCTGCTGCTATCTTGGCATTTATCGATAAGACGACACTACATAATCTCAATTGATAAGAATTTTAATCCAAATCAAAATGGGCATCCTTAAAAATTGAATCTTCAAACATTACTAGCTTGTTGAATAACTTTTAAACTTTAAAAGCAAATTCAAATCAATAAAACAAAGTGAAAGTGATGTCTTACGTTAGGGCTTTAGAGATTCTAGAGAAATGTTCAGCTCCATATGCTTTAATGAAGTATTCTTCAACTTTAGAATTCCATTTCAACTTTGGGTTATAGTTATATCGTTCTGAACAATCCATCTGTAACACAAACAAATGAAAAAAAA
>JABWDY010043301.1:3293-13458 GCA_013358455.1 Thalictrum thalictroides | reverse complement strand
TTTTTGGAGAAAAATTTTGGCGGATTATTCCGTGTTTTTGGAGAACAGAACGGTACGGCATGTGGCAATACTTGTTATAAATCATGGAATTTTACTATAACTATAAGTCTATAACTAGTGTTTGATTGAAATAAACAAACTTTATATCATAGTTAACTAAAATTTGCACGCTATAAACAAACTCTATAACACTGTAAACAAACTCTATTGAACAAAACTTACGGAATAATTCACCGAAATTTCGGCGGTTTTTTCCGAGATTTTCAACTATGGCATGAAGGTTGTTTTGTTTCGAAACATCTTTCTTGCTCACGACTCACGAGTTCTTCCTTCTCTTCTAAACAAACGTATTCAGCAGGTAAATTTTTTTTTCAAGTTGGAGAATGTTTCTGTTTCATTTTCAAAGTTTTTGATTGAAAATTGTTGAATGTTGGGCATTTTTTTATTAATCAAGTTACAATTTTTTTTTCAACATATATATTGAAGATAATCTTTCAAACATTAGAAAATTTAGGTATAGCTGATTTCATTTTAATTAATACTATAACATATAGTTTTTCTCTGCAGTGTATGTATATATAATTTTATGATCAGTAAGTTTTGGGGTTGTTTTTATATTCTGTAGTTTGTATTTCAAATATTAGAAATTTGGGTTTAGAAATAAACAGATTATGGTGAAATTGTCGCGAAAGCACTGAATTTTGAATACCATTTTGTTTGTTGATAAATTAGATCGGACAGAAATTAATGTTTGAATGTAAATCTTTGTTTGAAAAAAAATAAGTTTGATATTATATCTCAATCTTGTATTTCTTCATGAAATATGGTTGATCAGCATTAAGTACTGTGGAACCTTGATGAATAATTCTAAGAATTTGATTTATTATGTTTGCAGCAATGTTGAGGCGTGGAAACAAGCAGAAGCACCGGCTGCTTATTCTATCTTTGATTCTGATATTTTCGGCTATTTTTTTACTATTAAGTAGCAAAGGGAAACGACTAAAATCTAGATTGGCTCTTTCGAACGTGAAATGGGACAGCTATCAGTCATCAGTTCAATTTCATCCTACTGTAGAATTCAGAAATGGAACTGATGTTATATGGCAAATTCCTGACTTGCCGAAAGCAGTTCTTTTTCTTGCTCACGGCTGCAATGGTAGAGCAGTGAACTTTTGGGATAGATCTCTGAGCTGTCCGAATTGTGTTGGTCTTCCTGAAGAAAGACTCATTGTACTGCACGCACTTGCTCGCAAATTTGCTGTCCTAACTATATCTAGTGCTGGTAGATGCTGGTCATTTGGGGAAGAAAGAGTCATTGTGAAAAATATCATCAGTTGGTGGATTGAGAAAAACAAGCTTCAAAAGCTTCCTCTTGTGGCTTTGGGGGCATCCTCTGGTGGATATTTTGTTTCTGCACTAGCCACTGATATGAGATTTAGCAGTATTACCCTTATGATTTCAGAAGGGTTATTTGATAAAATGGATATTCCCAAGAGCTATCCACCAACCATTTTTGTCCACATGCCGAAAGATAATGTGAGGATGCGTGCGATAAGTAGGAATATGCAAGCTCTAAGGCAGAAAGGCATTGATGTTGCAGAGATCAAGTGTATGGAGTTCCCATTGACGCCAAGCCTCTTATCGGATAAAATTCCTGGTTTGGATGAATCTGTCTCTGTTAGCCTGTTTAATCTATTTAGTGAAGAGGGCTTCATTGATGAGAGTGGACATATGAGGAATGATGGACGTGCTACACAATGGAAAATAGCTCTTAAGAAGAGAAAAACTCTTTTATCAGATAAGAATGAATGGTTCCATCATATTCAAGAGGAGCTAAATCTTGCATTTGCTTATCATGAGATGACTAGCTTGCAAACAGTGCAGATACTCAACTGGTTCGAATCTCACATGAGCTGATTGTGCCTCTAGAGTTCTTCATTCAAGTTCTGAAAAGCATCAATTGTGTACTGACGAGAACCCTACACCAGCAGTTGATATGTTTATATTATAGAGAGGAAAGCAGAGTCATCAGACTCCCAAAGAGCAGCCGGGTTATGCCACTTTGAAGTTGGTCCATTATTTCAAGTTGTAACTGAAGTTGCTGCAAATGAATTGGTTATATTCCCGGCAAATGGTATCATTGGAGCAGTAGGACACAGTAAGTTTAATTGCACTTCCTTCCTATGAACTTACAGTTTCGTCAGGTTTTGTTAGTGATCAAAGTCAAATGCAAATTATTCATACTGATATCTAGTTGAAGAATTCCCACATGATGAGACCATAGATTTTGCATTTCATTTGAATCTTGGGAGGGAGAGAAAAATTACTTCCCAAATATACTTTAGGGCTGTAGAAATGTAAATAAATGCTGCATATCTTCATACAGATGCCATTGTACCATACTTGTGGAGTTATTCTATATTTCTTTGACATAACATTGAAGTTTAATATCATACAGCTGTGTCATTTACTTGGTACTATTCGCAGTATTTAGTATTTCTGATCCATATAGTAAATTTTCATCTGCCCTATTTTATCTGTTGTACTTCATAGCACATGCAAACATATCTAAGCAATATGCACTAATAGGAGAGTGGTTATGGTCTGTATGTCCTTTCTTTTTTAATTATCACTCATTTCAAGTAATTTGATTTCGGTTGGAGTGTTGGTAATATATCCTATTATACATTCTTGGAGTGATAATTTAGAAAGTGACCATATCTTCTTTAGAGAACAAAAGCAATGGCATAGAAACCCTAAACCCTGATTTTTAGGTGCTACAATAATAACAGAACATCCAAAACCTCGAGACGAAGATAATATGATTTAACATAGAAACAAGGTGTCCAATATATAATTTAACTTAAAACAGAACTAATAACACACAAATGCATTGTTCTAATAAACCAAACCAAACCAAACATACTGCATAGAGATCCACAAATATGAATGTTCACAAGAGGAATAAAACAGCAATGAAGCTAACTAATTCATAGGATAGAGATCAAAGGTGGTTTCAAACTCTAGGCTTGACTCTACCCTCATTAGCTTGCCTGAAGAGGTTTGCTTGAGCAGCTGCAGCTCTGTCAGATACTATTGCTGCTGTAAACTGATCTCTCACTTGCTGAGTAGAGTAAGGGAACCTTGGATTGGCCATAGAGTTGAGTAAGGAAGCTGCTCCTTCTCTGTAGAGTGAACTGAGTCCATCTTGACGTGTGTTCGAAAGAGCTTGTGGCAAGGTAAGACCTACTCCAGGAAAACTTGATGAAGTGCCTAGACTGCTTGGTAGATGGAACAGATCGCCCATTGTTCCCCACCAACCTAATAGACCCCATATCGCAGTTGGGTGTGTACTCCAGTAACTACGAAAGATTAGCATAAATGTTGTTAATTCATAATAATCACACACATGGAGAATTTCAGAACAAAAAACACATAGCCAGCTTAACCATGAAAAATATTGTAGCAACTTACGTGCAAGTACCAGGTAAGAGTGGAATAGGTGAGTTGGGGTCAGGCAACAATGGAGGAAGTGAAGAAGAAGGTGGTGTTAAAATTCCAGGATAGGTTGGGGTGCTTGGAGTGCCTGGATCAATAGATGGAGGAGTTAGAATATCAGGAGTAGTGGGAGTTGGGGTGTATGTGGGTGTTGAAGGTGTAGTAGGAGTTGGGGTTGAAGGTGTAGTAGGAGTTGGGGTGTAGGATGGCGTTGAGGGAGGTGTACCGCAGTTGCTAGGTGGTGATCGATGGTGACCATGGTGTCTGTGTGGAGGAGAACCTGCAATGAAAAGTGCACATTATTATTATTATTTAAAATATCTTACATGCAAATTAACCCAAGTTCAAACCAACAAAATGAAAACTTGGTAGTAATACTGTTCAAGAGAATAAGAAACTTACCACTGCTGCCATGACCACTTGGAGGGGTACCTCCAACACCAGGATCAATAGGAGGGGAGCTTATACTTGGAGGGGAACCTCCCACACTGGTGTCTGGAGAAGGGTAGTAATTCTTTTCATCTTCAAAACCTCGACTGATCACAGGAATAACGAAGTTCTGAGAAAACAAAACAGCTATAAAAAAAAACAAAAACATGGAGTTTTTGCTTCTCTCTGCCACCATTTTTGCTCTTCAACACAAAGAAAGTTAGTTGAAGTGGTAGAGTAAGTGAGGGATTGTGTTTCAAGTAAGGAATAGAGTGATGAATATAAATAAACAAGAAACTAGTTTGATGGTCATGTGATATGTTATTTTGGGAGAGTAAATTTTAACAGGTAGAGCAAGATGTGGTAGGTTAAAGTGTTGCAGTGTGCATTTATGACATTTATTTCATGCAGCAAACCTATTCCCCACACCGCAGAGGGTGGAAATGTATGTAATTATAATTTTAAACAAAATGCTTACTAATCTAAGAGTTGTTTAGAGATTTTGAATGATACTGTATAAAACTACATAAAAATTTGAGTTCTTGTTTTCTGAGATGAGTAAGATCACATAAAAAGTAGTTGATGGATTTAAAATGTAACATAAATGATAGTGAAAACACATCATTTCAACTTTAAAGAATACATGGTCATCTGTCATTCCTAGAGTGTGTTAGAATAAATTTCCAACTTCCCTTGTCAGAAGTGATTTAGCTCTCATTTACTTCCTTGACTGCAGAAGAATGCTTTCTCACATGCTATGCCACCTTACCCTGTCTCTCTAGTCTCTATAATGAACTTCATATTGAATGTCCCAGCTTTAGGTGTTTGTGAGCTGTGAACTGTGTAAACAGTTCTGGGTAAAATTCACACATATATGTATCTACTTGCTACTGTTCTTTGGTCTTAAACAACAATCTCTGCAGTGAAAAATAGAACTTTGAAACAAGCTTTCCTATAGAGCTTTCTTCTACTACAGAAATAGAAGGTCAAGTTTCAGTCTTTCAAGACTTTTCTAAAGCTGTCCTATGACAAAAGCACCATTGATACCAAAAGGTATGAGCTTTTATAATTAAATATTCCTATTTTACCCTTCTTGTTATTTTCTCCAACCACAAAATTAGAAGGACAAATTTTATCTCTCTAAGTTGATAGAATTCTTCGGTCCCAACTTATTATGTATAGGCTAAATTTTTATTCGGGTAAGTTAATAATCTCTCTAAGTTAATAAAATTAAGCTAGATCCCGAGGCTATTAATATGAATAGGTTCTACTGTACTTGCCACTTGCCATGGGCATTGTTCACTTTGAATGCGGAGATAAAGGGAAACATCATGATGTCGGAAAGTCTATGATGACAATTACTTTGTTTGATCAAAATGTTACTATGCATATTCCAATCAGCCAGCAGTACTTGGAAGAAACTCATCCTAGTAAAAACATAGTTGCAGAGTTATTCCTGTGATCTGAGATGTGCATGGGTACACGTCTCAATGCAGCAGTACTTGTAGACACGACACACGCCTTTGAAAAGACTCGTAGGTAACTGGAGCTCGCAGAAGAAATACAACTTCCACCCTCCCTTCTTGGTGGCACAATAATTTTGTTCAGGGTCAGTCAGTGCAAATTGAGCAGCTCAATTCAGGTTTACTTGTATCTCACTAAATTTCAAGGAATGATTGTGCTATCCAAGGGCCAGAGTTCCTTGACAACATTTCTCTCCCACATCTTCCAAGAAGGTTACGGGTAAAAGATAACCTTCATCCTCCTACTCAAGTATTCAATCTTTCGTAATCCTACTATTAAAGTGAACAAAGAAAAACAACCTAATTCTCAATCAGTGACATACAGACAACTCAATCTTTAAAAGCATAATTATACAGGCAAAGCCATGTACTCAGATAAACTATATAAATTGATGACAGCACTGATCTGCTCAGTTGTAATATATCATTTCTTGTACAATACTGCAGGACAAAACATACATAAATGACACAAACAGCAAATGCCAACACTCGTACGCTCTGACTTCCAGCCTTGCGAAAATTTGGCGGAAATGGACAGCGTGGTGGATGAGAATACCTGACAAGTTCATACATCCAAGATAAGATGATCATGAGGGGACAGATGGAGAAGTATACACTTGTAACCGACTTGAAAACTAAAAAGAAGTCCGGGCTGCTTTTACTGCAATGGTGGAGTGCTAAGCAGGCAGCAGCTGACATATGAGCACATGGCTTTGCTTTGAAATAAATGTGAAGTTAGACTTTGTGAGATGCTGAAGCTGTCTTCTTAGTATTAGGCATGTAAGAAAATTTCCCTAAATCCGTCGGCACAATGGGTTTCCTGATGAAAAAATGCCATATCAATTACGCGTGATCATGAAATTTTAATGCATTTGCCAATCTACAACTACTAATTGTCAGAGCAAAGATTAATTACCTAGTTGCAACTGTGTTGTAGACATCTTTTAGAGGGGCACGAAGACCACTGGCTCGAGAACCAGATGATTTGCAAGCAAAAGCAGACACTATAGAAACAAATCTTTCCATTGATTTCTCTGCTACATTGGAATAATGGCTTAAGTGGGAAATGTTGCATCCAAAATTTCCTTCTTCAGTGCCCATCAGCGTACATCTACTGTCAACAGGATCTCCTGCAAGAAACTAAGAAGTCAAGATACTACAATTGAATACCTGACTGTGATGCACAAACTTAGAACTACATATTTTCCAGACATACCTTCACTGGGTACAGTTTCATCTGTCCTTGCATGCTTCACTTTCACAAATTCCTGCAGAGAGAATATACTTAAGAAAAGTACTAGTTGAAGAAAGTGTTGAAAGTACAACAAAACCATAGCATAGAAGCACCTACATTTTGAGTTCTCTCAATGGGGATGGCATCCCTCTTCTTCATTGCACTTTTAAGTTTGTTAGTCCTAATTGGTGCACTTTCTGTTGACATACTGTCAGAAAGAATACCACTGGTAGTGTCTTTCTCAGAAACAGGTTTTTCATTTTCATTTTTGTTATCATTATCATTAGTCGACTTGTGCTTAAAATAGGAACTCCTCACGATGACCTTTTTATTCACTGATCTTGTTTTGCTCTCAACCACATCCAATGTGAGCTTACATTCACGCTCCTTGCGCAACGTTGGACAAGGTTTACAAACTGCAAGCCTGGTTAATTCCAATGGTACAGAGTGTTCTGAGCTTCTCAAATTTCCTGCCATACAATTTACATCATTAGTGCCAATGGTCCTGGTATTATATCAATACATTAAAGAAAGCTAGTTCATACCAATAGACGACTCCAGAGACAGAAAAGCAGTAGCGGCAAAGCCATCTTCCATCTGAAAGAAGATTAACTATTAATATTACCATATGAAACTACTATTGACAGATGATATCACCATTAACCTCCCAATTATGGAAGGATATATACTAATCAAGTCTTCAGGTCACATCACTTACAGAAACCACTGGAGAATAATCCTTGCAGGTTTCTGAATCCTTATTTGTTTTATCAGATTCGTTCCTTTCAGAGCTAGAATCTGATCCTTCCATTGAATCAAAATGATTAGGTGTGATTCGTGGTGCCCTAAATTTCCTTTTAGCTTCAAGAGACGCAGTGCCTTTAAATGTTAAGAAGAAACAGAGTGTAACAGAGACGAGATGTATGTCTTACAACATTGATAATTGTAAGAAATGATACTTGAACTTGAATTATTAGCAAACTAGAACTTGAATATACAAACTACTATAATTTCATTGAAATCAGCTGGAAAATGATTATATCCAAAAACATGTATCAAGTTTCAAGTACCATTTCTTGATGAACAATTTCTCCTTATTTGAAGAGAAGTGAACAAAGAGGGATATATTGAAGGATACAGAAGTAGTTAGTCAGCACATTTTTCTTTGCAGGCAAATCCAGTTGTTTCCTTTCTTTTTCATGCTTAAACTCTTTAACTACGTAAGTTCTATCCACCACGAACCCAGTCTGAACAACCTCCCCCTATTAGACAAAAAAGGTGTATGGTAACTTATAGGATAATAAGAAATGACCCATTATATTTGCCAATATGTTGAAACCAATGAATTCTTAGATGTCTATTTGGATTTTGGATATTGAACTGAAATAAAAACGTATGCCCCTCCTGGCAACCATACAAATTAAATGGTATGAACAATAAAAAAGAAGTCATTAACAAAGGTTATTCATGATCAATAATCAGTGCCAATAAGTTTTGAAGCAATCGATTTAAGATAAACTGGTACTAAAATTTCAGTCCCAGTGCATGTCCTTGTAACTTGCAAGACCAAGATATTAAGTTCAGACATATACGGCCATTCAAAGAAATGGAATGACAGCCTGGGTCCTGGAATCCGGGCATAGAACTTCAGGACAAACAGCTACTTTTGCTTACTAGACACACTTGAGATTTATGCATTTCCCTTGATCTATTGCCACATTTTGAGATGAGACACTTTAGAATCATGGAAAATTGGAAGGTACCTCTCAGTGTCATGATGTTTTATCCCAACGAATTTCAAATAGATGGTACTCATACGTTCTATGATAGAAGCATCTATGATATTTTATATTTTTATATATATTCTATTACGATTTAAATGTTATCAATCACTTGATATACAAGATCTTATCAAATGGAAGTATAAACCATATGTTAAATTAGAAATGTAAACCATGAAAAGAAACTATCTACTGCGAGGAATTGTCAAATACTAAAAAAACTCTTTAAAAGAAAGAACATACCTGGAATGGCATTTTAGTGATGGGATTAATGTCGCCTCTAGCTATGCCTTTGACTAAATCTTGTGATATCGATGTGATATTTGTTAAGAATTTCGATAATATAGTGAAGCCTTTTCAATTAGAAAAATGCAGAAAATGAAAAAGAACAGATATTCAGGATATGGGCCTAGAAAGTCCAAATCATGGACGAGGTCAAAAGGAATATCAGTCAAATGCACTATATCCTCAATAGCTGGATTATAAACTCTCTGATGCTGAAACGCCCACAGTGCTTTCTTAAATGATTCTTCATAAAGAGGAGGCACTGCAACGGTGTTGTACTTTAAGTGCTTAATTACCTGAAAACAATGAATAATTAGCTTATGTAAGTAATAGTCTTGTCTCATTTTCCAGTTCACAAGACAAGATTATTTGCTTGAATCATTTAAATCATTGTTCACAAGCACAAGTTTTGTAAAACCTAATATCACACCATGCCTCACTTCAAGGAATATAAATAATGTGTCCAGCTCCTATACAGATAAAATTTAAACAAAATATTTTCACCTTGTCATAGCTTTTGAACTTTTGTATAAGGGCATGTGCTTTTCTCAGTCCCATTCCTGGCAATGACTGCAGATAATCACAACCACTTAAAATGCACATCTCAAGAAGCATCCTCTTTGTAAACCCAGTAAAACTCAGCTCCTTATTTTGATGTAGCATTGAATACTGAAACTGAACACCTTGCCCGTATTTGTCCATTTTGAAGACAATCTGATTGTATATCATAAGCCACATTTCAATATTAGAACATTCTTAAGTAAACTCCATGTACTTGCAGACTATATGTGCAAGAAGACTCAAGATATCAACTTAGAGAACTCACTCTAGGACATCCAAAAGGAATCAAGTCTGAGTCCTCGGTGATAACAGCATCAACATTCTTGCTAAGGGCCAAGAAGGTCATTTGGGCATCAGCCTCATAGGGGGCCACAACATAATCAATGTTTTCCTTCTTCAGAACCTTTTAGATGCCACAATACAGTAATATCAGCACAATTTTATTTTGAACACACTAGAGTAGATATATTAATAGGGATGAGGTCAATAAAGTAATCTGTCATAGATGTAGTGAATGTCAAACTACTTCTACCTGTATGAGTTCATAAGCAACTGAAGGAGAGATATCAACTGCTTTCTGGTAGTAATCATATGCAGCCTTAGAATTTCCCAGTGATTCATGCTCAACAGCACGCTGAAGATTTTCTTTCCTTGACCTGCAAAAAATGGTGGCATTAGTCTGAAAATTACAATCTTTGAATTCTTGGAGCTACACATCAACTAAACAACGTATTGAAGCAAACTTTTTTTATTTCCACTATTGAAGTTCAAGACAAGCTGACATTATATGATCATTGTGACCAGATTATGATATGTCTTGTTCAAATATAAATAGAAAAATAATGTAATAAAAA
>JABWDY010043274.1:42792-54254 GCA_013358455.1 Thalictrum thalictroides | reverse complement strand
TTTTTTAATTTTTATTTTTATGTTTGACTGATGCTTTTATGATTGGGTCTTTTTTAATTTTTTTTCATTGATTATACAACAAAAGTTCTAAAAAAAAAATTTGTTTTGAGGGTGTTTTAAACAATCAGTCTGATTAGAGCTCTAAACAGTCTAAGTAGTGCAATAATCAGTCCATGAGTCAAATTGATTAGATTCATATGAACTTATTAGAGGTCTAATCTTCAATCAGTCTGATTAGAGCACTAATCAATTAATGGGACAACTCAGTTCACATGGCTGACTAGATATCTATTAGTGTCTAGTAGTACCATAGTATAGTTAAAGTATTCAGATCTTTTTACTTGCATATTTATGTTTCGTGAAAGTGAGTGGACGCGGAGAACTAAAAACTACTATAGCCTGTATGACACTTTACGTGTATTTTTTAAGAAGTCTAAGATTCGGCAAACCCCTACCAGTAGGGCAGTAGATATATCATGAAATCTTTATAAATTCCTTCCATTAGAGTCATCTGTTACATACTCAAGCAGCTTGGCCTCTAGAGGAGCGTTACAAGGTTTACACACTATTCAGTTTACATGCATATTTATGTTCTTCTTTGAACGACACTCGTACTTGGATGGAATGTACACCTGTCAGTTATGGAAAGGAACCTTTAAGCTATTTATTACAGTTTTCATCAGTTGAAACTATGTTAGAAGGTCAGAACACTCTTAACTTATAATTAAGACTAGAAATATAAAAGATGAATAATAATATTAATGTAATAAGATTTACTTACAAAGAAGCTATCTCTACATATAGAGAGAGACCACATAGACTTTATATTAAACCTATGTGGGACTAAACCACATACTAAATGCCTATACCTTTACTTCCAACACTCCCCTCAAGCTGAACCATTCAGACTCCGAATATTAGCTTTAAATACAAAGAAGCTCTCTTAAGTCTTGCATAAAATATCTTGAAAATGATACCAAGAGAGATGTTCAATGGTAGGGATGACCAATTGTGAGAAGAACCATCTGCAAGAATGTCTAGTTTCAGAGATCTTGAAGGAGCAGAGATTATCGGCTGCTCCCAAGAAAGACGTCGGAGGTAGTAGTAGTAGTGATTTCTAGTCATTTTCTTTTTGGTGGCTAGGGTGTACTTTCTTGAAAGCATCTGATATAATTTCAATTAATCGACAAAGATAGGCTACTCCAAGACAAAAGAGACTAATTTGGAGTAACAAAGGCCATTGAAGGGACAAACGAGAACAATAAAGTTATAGACGGATGGCAACGCAAAATTGTCAGTAGTGGTTGTGCAGAAAAGGCCCTAGAGCTGTAGAAAGCGTTGGAGCCGCTAGACAGAGGCGGCAACAACCCAGACAAGGGCCTAGAAAGGACTAGACATGAGCGGTGTATTACAAAAAACAATGCAAACAAGGCCCTAGAAAGGGGAAGATGAGAGCGGTTTAGGACATCAGCAACGTAGACAAGGCCCTGGAAAGAACTAGAGAAGAGTGGTGCTATACAGTAAGAACACAGTGCATACCAACAAAAAAACAACAAACCTAAACCTAAAACAGAATAGAGTAATCCCGGCGAACAGTTTCTCGATGAATAGTACCCTTGATGAAGAAAGATTTGTGAACAGTACCATGAACATTACAGTGAATAGTGATATTTGAACAATGACTCAGTGAACAGTAGTCGTGACCAGCCATGAGCAGTACTCAGGAAACAAAAAGGCGCATAAAAACAATAGAAAATTTGTCAAAATAAAAATAAAAACATTGCCGGAGATCCGGTCGTCGAAGCTTGACTTAGCATCGCCAGTGGCCAAAACCATGACGCATCCTGGCTTTGATACCAACTTGAAATATAAAAGATTGAATAATAACATTGATGTAATAAGATTAACTTAAAAAGAAGCTATCTCTCTATATATGTAGACCACATGGACTTTATAACTTGGCTATGTGGGACTAAACCACACACTAAAAGCCTACAATATCAATTAAGTTTTGACTATTTTCACATTTTGTGTTTCTAATCATGTTGGAATTGCACTGTTACTTAATAATGTCTAACAAACTTAGAGGCGTATACTTGTTACATCAATTGAGAAATCCAAAGTAATTTTACCATTTTAGCAGTAATGTATATAGTCTGCTGGTACTTTGAATACAATAGTAAGTATATGTAACAGGCTAACAGCTTTAGCCTTTGATCAGTGCCTGTGTTTAGGACTCCCAGCTTTTTCTTGCAGATAACTTTCTTTTGATCCTTGACGAACTGTCAACTTTTCTGCAACTTCTGATTTTTCACAGGATCAGAAGAGCTGGAGAGCTTTTGGCTTACATCCGCACTTTGAAGATGTACGGATGGGAGCTTCTATTTGCTGGTCGCCTGAGGGAGACCAGAGCCTCGGAAGTGAAGTTTTTATCTGTATGAAAGCGTTACTTATGTTTCATTGTTAGCAATAATAAGAAACATCCTTAAGTTTAATACATTTTTTTTAATGAAGTGATGATCCTTATGTATGATTACTTTTATCAGACCAGGAAGTATTTGGATGCATGGTGTGTGTTTTTTTGGGCAACCACACCAACTCTTTTTTCTCTATTCACATTTGGGTTGTTCACGCTGACAGGCAATACACTCAATGCTGCAACGGTAATTCTTTAATAAAACTGATGCCTCACCACGATCCATTCATTCCAAATTATAAATATTCTTCCAATGCATGAATTTTGCAGGTGTTCACATGTCTTGCACTGTTCAATACTTTGATATCCCCATTGAATTCCTTCCCATGGGTCATTAATGGGTTAGTTGATGTAAGTTCTTCTTGATTTGCTGTTGGAACGTTGCCTACACACTAAACGTCTTTTTGATTGGAATAATCTTCTTTAATATATTTCAGGCTATGGTATCTACCAGACGGCTGAGCAGTTTCCTCTCGTGCTCAGAGATCACTTCTGAACCAGTACAGATAGCTGATTTGTCATCGCGACCTGTCATTGGATGTCTACCTGAACCTTCCCAACACATGGCTGTTGTTCTGAGAAATGTGTCCTCTGTTTGGTCAAGCAGCAAGGAGGAACAGAGCTCAGTGTTGCATAACATAACTCTTGATCTGCCCAAAGGCTATCTCATCACAGTGATAGGAGAGGTTAGTGCAGAACATCAGTAGTTTGGTATTCCTTGTTTGCTGGCTGCAGTGTCTATATGCCTATCTGGTAGTGAAGTTAATTATGGGTTTTGCTGAGATGACAATGTTGAATTTATTTGATAACTAAACTCAACACTGTTATCTCAGGATAACCAGGATATGTAATGAACATGAAGCACAACATATGAACATAACCAGAATTGAGGAAGCAATAAATAGAGATGGACTCACTAATGAATGAGAAACACTTAATTCCAAAGTCTTGCACACCACAGAGGAGACGAGAAAACTAGTCCAAATTATTTCCTTAATATCGCTAGAACTAGTTTTAATTTTTATGTACTAAGCTCCTTCTCCAAGGATATTAGAATGTTAATAAAGATATGAAGGATAGGAGTTATTTGTGACCAGCTCGTGGAGCCTTTATCTTTTCTATGAAACGCGATAGGGGACCCTTCAACAACACACCTTGCATATAAAGAAGAAAAAAGAAAAATTTTGAGTTTAAACTAGCACTACACATGATTGGTTGCTTTTGGTTCATGTTGCAGTTTCATTTTCACATACGTTTTGATAAGTTACAAAAAGAGAAGCACTAGATATTTAAAAACAAAAAACTATATCTAGGAAAAGAAGAAAGAAGAGAAAGAATGTTTAAGAGACATATCAGGGATCAGTTCTTTTCACATTTCTATTATTACTGTAATTGAGTAGTTTTATGAAATTAAGGATTAGGTATATAACAGTATCAGTCCAAAGGTACTCTTTAGTATCAGTAATCAGTACAGGATACCATCAGCTTGATTTTTTCTTTTTCTTTTTGTTGGTGTGGTCAAACACAATTGTATTGCAAAGAACTGAAGACGTGTGATAGAGAATATCACACAACACCCATATTGTTACATCAGTTTACTCAAAGACTACAAGACTAAATCTCATCACGAAGTCAACATAAACAATGTATCTCATTTGCAGCTGAAATGAGATCCAATTGCAAACCATGCTCATCACCCTATTTGTGATTGCTTCCATAGTTGAGGCTCTTTCTTATAAAATTCTTGAGTTACATTGATGTGTGTTCCAACAAATTGCATCAAACGATACATTCCATGTCAGATGCCCAACTGTAAACAACCTTGGTCTGTTCCAACCTTTCAGAAGGTCATAAATGTTACTGAAAGTGTGATCTGACGGTATCATGTGCCCACATCCATGTCTATTTTCCAGCAGTCAATAAATTAATGCTGAATTGTCTCTTCTTCGCAATGCGTAACACACTTGTTTGCAAGTCTTATGTCCCTCTTCTTAAGGCCGTGGTCAGAACTCTGCCCCAACAAAGAAACTAAACTTAATTGAAAATTTCGGATGTATGGGAAATACGGTGTCCCTCATGACTGCAGCTGCACACTCCTATTCTCAATATATTCAAAACGGATTACTTTGAAATGCGACTCAGAGCTAGCCATCTCTTATCTTGTGCCTCCTTAACCCTCTTATTCTCTCAAGAACCCGATAGAGCAATCAGTTGCTCTACCTCTCTTTCGAAGAAACCCTTTGGAAGTGTAAGTCTCATGTGTCTCCATTATCAGTCCATACGACATGCTACTGAACTGTCCCATATTTTCTGTTTGAAACCTCAAAAATATCAGGAAATATACTGCAAAGAGGTTACTGCATGCACCATCTTTCCATCCATAAACAAACTCAGCTTTCACACCCTATTTATAGCTGACAGCCTCATCAAAAATATCTGTGCAGGACATGATATTTCTCCAAGCTGTACATCAATGAGGGGGTGGTGTTCTTCTTCGTGTACAAACATGTTGCTCAGTCCCGCATTTTGTCTTGTATGAAATCTTTCCATATTCTCTCTTTCTCACTACCAAATCTCCAAATTCATTTGCCAAGTGTAGGACTACACTCATTTCTTTAATTTTGTTGAAGCCCAGCCCTCCAATCTCCTTCTGCATGCAGATTCTGTCCCAAGATACCATGTGATACCTTTTGAACCCCAAAATAAAATGCGGCATGATGTTCTCCAGAACTATAGTAACACTAGAAGGCAATTTCAATAATGAAAACGCAATAGGCAGGTATTACTAGCTGTTTTGTCCTTAAAGAAAGAAGCATCCCAGAAGAAGTGGAGGGGAGAGATCCTACACCACACTTAGAGTGGAAACAATACCAGTCAAATCATTAACACCAAAAACTGTATACTTCCAGAGATTAACATGCCACCCTGAGTCTTCCGCAAAAAGCAGAAGCTAGCTTCCAAATCTTGAACTTGTCCTCCTCAGCTTACTCCGGAGACCGGAATAAGGATGGTTTTAGTGCTAAGAGCTTCTTTGAAGCCAACAATTAGATATCTTTCTTGGGCTCGCACCAGCTTTATAAGTGCTTCAGCAACAAGTGTGAAGAGTCGAGCAAAGGGTCCCCCACTCACAGACCGGAATAAGGATGGTTTTAGTACTAAGAGCTTCCATGAAGGCAACAATTAGATATCTTTCTTGGGCTTGAACCAGCTTTATATGTGCTTCAGCAACAAGTGTGAAGAGTCGAGCAAAGGGTCCCCCACTCACAGGCCCTTAGATGTTTTAAGGCGACCAACTAATATGCTATTGATGAGAAAGCTCGTAGAATAATTTCCAATGAGACATATTATGACAATAATACTTAGGTTTCCTTTGTTTTGATGTACATGTAGTGCTTTGCCACTGTTTTTTTCTATGTACTTAAACCCCTTCTCGCCTTGTCTTGAGGTAGTTGGGAGTTGGGACATGTTAAGGGCCGCAGAGTGTTCCAACCTTGTTGAGATGTTCACTAGTCTAGCATCTCACTCGTGTGTAAACCATGTTCTTTGGCCTAGTTTAAGCAAAATGAATCACACTTTAGTTTGTTTTTGTGGCTAGGTTGGATCTGGAAAATCATCCTTGTTAAATTTAGTGCTAGGAGAGATGCGGCTCATTCAGGGATCAATGTATTCTCATGGTTCTATAGCTTATGTACCACAGGTTCATCATTCTTGCTAAGTCAAAACTTCGTGAATTTCTACCTTCTAATTAATGACAAATAAAGAAACTTGAAATATTCTCGTGATTGTTTACTGTAGGTTTCTTGGATCATTTCAGGCACAATACGTGATAATATCTTGTTTGGAAAGAATTACAATGTGAAAAGGTTTTAAGCATGACTTTCATAACTCTCAACCATTTAATATAAAGTCAGAAGTACTTTGTTTTACATTTCTCTCTGTTTTAAGGTCATAGGTTTTGTTGCTATTCTTTTCTCGCTAGAACTCACATGGTGCCATTTAAAGTATGAATTATTACTGTTCATGAGGCAGATACACAGAAGTATTAGAAGCATGCGCACTTGATGTTGATGTTTCACTTATGGTTGGTGGTGACCTAGCCTGTGTGGGAGAAAAGGGAGTTACATTATCAGGTGGACAAAAAGTGCGGCTTGCACTGGCAAGGCAAGTCTTTTCACTTAGTAATTATACACAGTCAGAGTCACAGTTTTACATTTTGGGTTTTCAAGGACCTTATCAAGTGATTTAATTCCAGGGCTGTATATCATGGTGCCAGTATTTTCCTGCTTGATGATGTACTCAGCGCGGTTGATGCACAAGTAGCTTGCTGGATTTTGCACAAGGCTATCCAAGGCCCTTTAATGAACCAACAGACACGTATTCTATGTACTCATAATCCCCAGGTTTTCCTTCACTGAATTAATTTTACTGGATTTTGTACATCAATTCAAGAAATAAAACTGGGATATCAGACTAATCCCACTAATCATTGAACACGTACTGATCGCGTAATCAACATCAAAGAAAATCACAATAACTCAAAACAAAATTTAGTGTTTCTCTGAAGAACCCTAAGGTCACAATTTATGCTTAGTTTTTATAGAATATAAAACTAACTATGTTTGTGTTCAATCCAGGAATTTTGTGTCAAGCAAGAATCCAACTTCCAAAATGGTATTGATTGATAGAGATGGTATTATAGATGATGTATGGTTTAGTAGCATAGATATTATAGAAGTCCTAGGGGTCCAACTCAAAACCAATTGGCAATGAGTAGTGTAGCCCATGAACTTAAATATTACTAGCAAGGCCCGATAATGTCCAATATGGGACTAAATATCTCAACACGCCCCCTCACGTGTGGCATGATTTTGAGCCTGACACGTGGATTCATTAAACGGGTGACATAGAACACACTTGGGTCTTTGGCCCTGAATAAAAGTCCGCTCTAATACCATATAGAAGTCTTGGGGGTTCAACTCAAAACCAATTAGCAATGAGTGGTGTAGCCCAGGAACTTAAATATTACTAGCAAGGCCCGACAATATCCAATATGAGACTAAACATATAGAGAGTGAGACCACATAGAACTTATATCTAAGCTATGTGGGACTAAACCACACACTAAAAGCTTACAATATCATTTACTTCCTATCCACTCTCTATATATAGAGAGATAGCTCCTTTGTATCTTTAACTAATTATTATCAATATTATCATCTTTTATATTTCTAGTTGGTATCAAATCCCCAGGTTAGGTCTTTTTCGGCCACCGGTGATGCTAACTCCGGCGCCGGTGGCCGGATCTCCTTCAAAGGTCAATTTTTTTTTCTTCTTTTGTTTGTTTCCGCTAATTTTCTGCCCTATCATTACTGTTCATCGGGTACTGTTCATGGCTACTGTTCATCGGGCACTATTCACGAATCACTATTCATCGAGATTTCCTCAGGTTTGTTGTTTGTGTTAATGGTATGCGCCGTTCTATTCCAACTCTTTTTAGGGTTTGTCTGCGTTGTTGATGTCAACTTGTCAAGCGCTCTTGTCCAGCCTTTTCTAATTAAGGCCAGCCCTTTCTAGGGTCTCGTTGCGTTGTTGATGTCATGCGTCATTCCTTTTAGGGTTTTATCTGCGTTGTTGATGTCAACTTGTCAAGCGCTCTTGTCCAGCCTTTTCTAAGGCCAGCCCTTTCTAGGGCCTCGTTGCGTTGTTGACGTCATACGTCATTCTTGGACATTCTCCTTGTTGTTGCCGCATCTATAAGACGGCTCCAATGCTTTCCTCTAGCCCTCTCATCTCCAGAGCTTGCGCTACCACCACACACGCTTCTACGCCGTCGTCCGTCTACAGTTTTATTGTTTTAGTCTATTTTTATTCTCGAGTAGCTTATCTTTGTCGTGTAATTGGATTTATATCATATGCTTTGTGGAAAGTAAATTCTAGCTATCGAAAGGTATATGCCCTACCAATCACCACCACTACCTTCGACGTCTCTGAAGTTGGACATCCCTGCAGACGGCTCTTCTCGCAGCTGGTCATCTCTGCCGTTGGATATCTCTCTAGGTTTCATTATCAAGATACTTTATAGGGAATATGAGAGAACTTTTTGTATTTCAAGCTGACTTTCAGAGTCTGAAAGTTCAGCTTGAGGGGGAGTGTAGGAAGTAAAGGATATTGTAAGCTTTTAGTGTGTGGCTTAGTCCCACATAGCTTAGATATAAGTTCTATGTGGTCCCACTCTCTATATATAGAGAGATAGCTCCTTTGTATCTTTAACTAATTATTATCAATATTATCATTCATCTTTATATTTCTAGTCTTCCTACAGATATAAAGTCCATGTGGTTTCTCTCCTTATAAATAGAGAAAAAGAGAGATTCTTTGTAAGCTCAACCTAAATTATCAATATTATTATTTATCTTTTATATTTGAATAAAATATAGTTTTTGACAACCAACTTTGCTCGATTTGACAATGTTAACAGCTACATGCTATTTGTGACAATGAACATTTCCACATCATCACCATGATATTAAACAAATAACTTATCCTATGTAGCATCACACATGCAAATCACGTGATTTAAGTTGAAACACTGATCTTTTCTGAATACCCTAACCTTCCAATTAACAAATTAGAAAGACTTTATTAAGTAATGTTATTAGTAATCAAATCCCCAAAAAGCCCCAATTTTTTAATCACTTTGAAACACTCACAAACAAAAAGAAGCATTTTTCATTAAGAATTCCAAAATACATATTAATCACTATCAACGACAACCATAAACCTCAATTGTATTGATTACGTAAAAAAAAAACCATATTTTGACTTATTGGTAGCTTTGGTGATCTTCCTTAATCTTTGTCTTCTTTCCTTTAGGCTTAACTTCATTCTTTAACTAAGTCATATATGTTGATCCTTAACCCTCTCCGCAGTTTAGATTCAGAATCATTGTTGTCTAGATTCAAATCTAGGGTTAGCTCGTGAAATTTTTTCTAAGTGTTGTTGACTTATTCTCTTAGAATCCTACGTTGACTGTTGATTGTAACAGTAATAAAAAATAACACGTAGGATTGTCTGAAGTTGCCACCTCATTTTAGAATGGAATTTTGGTATCGAAATTAAGGACCCTGTCAAATATGTGGTAAAGTTTTCCATTGTGGCAAATAGTATGTATCTGTTAACATTATCAAATCGAGCAAAGTCGGTTGTCAAAAACAACATTCTGTTCTTTGTATTTCTAGTTTAATAACTTGGTCCCAAGGAAATGAATGAATAAATTTGAATATCATAACATTTGCTCCCATTCTAAAGTTCTATTCTTTTTATTTGTTCATGTAATAAGTACAATTAGCTCAACCATAAATTGATAATCCAAAATAATATTTGCACCTTGGAAAGACATCTGATTGTTGACAAACTGGGATATAAACTCAATACTGATTTTCGTTTACTCTTTCAAATATAGAAAATCTACACAGCTAATTATTAATTCTTTTATCATGACTTGATAGTGCTACCACAAGGATTTTGGTTCATTCAGTATTTTTATTTTAGTAATTATCGATTAGATGCACGCAATTAATTAAGGTACACGCAATTAATTAAGGTACCCATCTTGTATTTTGAACTATTTGTGGATTGAGAGACTTGACTACTTTTCACATGTAGCAAAGAACTTCATGTAGTTTCGCCTATTGGTGCAGGCAATATATATGGCCGATATGATTGTGATCATGGATAAAGGACATGTGAAGTGGACTGGGCTTTTGGCCGAGTTCGTAGCTTCTCCCTATTCAACAATCCCCTTACTGAAAGAATCAGTGGTATCTACATCTCAAATTATTGAACAAGAATGTAACAACAGTGGCACCGATGATTTCACAGAGAGTATCCATCCAGAAAGCGATTATCTAAGCAGATCTGAGGAAGCACAAGTCATTGAAACAGAAACAAGGAAAGAGGGTACAGTTGACCTCAGCGTTTATAAGTGAGTGCATCCTCTTGAACATTAGTGAGTGCATCCTCTTGAACATTAGGATTCATCAAGCACGTAAATGATGTTGCTTTCCTCCTCCAGCATATGCTACATATCTTTAAGATTTTATATTGTGACTTACCATCTTGAAACATACAGAAAATATAACATAACGGGAAACCATTTGCACAAGATGTCTTTCATTACTGATTGTTCCCTGGTTGCATTATTTGCACCTTTGAATAAATGACAACTGTACTTGATATTGGCAGTCAGATGGTATATATGTGAAACATGTGGGCACTTCATATAACTTTAGGATGCATGACATAATTAGTGAAACCCGACCACATATGTGCTTCACCATATGCAGATAAGGTGACCTTTTCATTAAGAAAATATCACCAACAATGGGAGGCTGGGAGCTTTCTTATCTTGTTTTGCAAAACAACAAATCTTTTGACACAATCATTTCAATTTTTTTTTGCTAGCATATCTCTAATGCTGGTAATCACAACTTGAATGCATGTCAAATTGTCAATGTATGACCCTGTCATTCTTCACAATCATTCCAATTTTCTTCTAATATATATTATTGGTTTTTATGTGCTGATGTATGCCAATAAATGTGCCAAGGAATTATGTAATAAGTGTTTTCTTATCCCTGCAGGAATTATGCCAAATATTGTAGCTGGCCCATTACAGTAATTGTATGTCTGTCAGCAGTCTTAATGCAAGCATCTCGCAATGGCAATGATTTATGGCTGTCATTTTGGGTTGACACCACTGCAGAAAACCACAAAACAAAGTACTCGACGACCTTTTACTTGGTAAGGAGTCTAAATATCAAATTCTAAGATTGATTATACTAGTGAACTGATTTGAATATGGAATAATTTATTTAATAATCCAAGTAACAAGATGGTCTAATACTTTTCCATGGAAACATGAAGGCAAGACAGTTTCACTTCTCTAAGGGTAAGTTGTGTTTGGGGTTTTCTTTTTTTTTTTTCT
>JABWDY010043274.1:29310-42772 GCA_013358455.1 Thalictrum thalictroides | reverse complement strand
GGGGGGGTGGGATGTGGGGGTGTGTTGATCTCCCATCCTTGACATCAAAGATTCTTATAGTCTTATTCATTGGTGCGAGAGATGGCAAGCGAGTGGGGAGATTTTATTCTATTACTTGGTAGGAAAGACTTTATTTATATTGTAATATTAGTAGTTTTACTTCTATTGTAATGGGCTAAGGCCATCTTCTTTTATATTATTATAAAAACAAGTTGGGTCTCATATTGAACATTACAATCTATTATTCTACTTGGTATCAGTTGCTCTGTAGAATTAAAACCCTAGCCACCAATAAAACAAAACCCTAGCCACCACCACCACTTCGCCTTCGGGCGTTCTATCTTCTCGTCTCTGCAACAGGATATCCTTGCAGACTCTCTTCAATGAGCAGCCAATAATCTCTGCTCTCTCGTCTTGTCTCTGTAGTAGGATATCCCTGTAGATGTCTTTTTACGCAGTTGGTATATGTCTTTCTAGCAGCTGTTAAATTCTTCAAAGTACTATTCATCGAGTACTGTTCACAACACTGTTCATCGAGTACTGTTCACGATACTGTTCATCGAGTACTATTCACGGTACTGTTCATCGAGTACTATTCACGGTACTGTTCATCAACACTGTTCATCGAGTACTGTTCACGTGATGGCGGAGTCAGATTCTACAACAACCAATGACTCCACGGTCCTGAAGTCCAATGACTCTAATAGTATGAACAATCTTTTGGGATTTTCCAACTTTCCAACATCTCAAAAAATCACGTCCGTTTTACTCAATGGCCGCAACTTTCCTTCGTGGGCTAGTTCTGTTCGCCTCTTTTTGGGAGCCAATGGTAAAATTGATTGGCTTGTTCATAGGAAGCAGTCTTCCCCACCTGAAGCAAATGCAACCTATTCCACATGGTATATGACAAATTGTATGATTCTTAGCTGGATATTTAACTCCATGGAACCTGATATGTATGAGTTATTTATTTTTCATGATACTGTTGATGGTTTGTGGGCTGCTCTGTCAGAGATGTATGCCACTACAAACAATGTTGTTCGGGTTTATGAGTTATATCGTGAGTTGAGTCAAATTTCTTAGGGTTCTTTGTCTGTTACCGCATATTTTGGGTATTTGAAGAAACGTTGGGAGGAATTATCTGTGTATATATCTTTGACTAGCATTTCTGGTATGACCCCAACTATTGCTTCAGCTATTCAGAAACCTGATGAGGAACAACGAGTTCATCAGTTCCTTATTGGGTTACACTCTGACTTTGAAGCCATTCGCACTCAGATTCTCAATACTGTACCTCTTTCATCTCTCGGGGAAGCATATGCTATTATTGAGAAACATGAGCGTCGTACGCGAATCCCTGCTCCTTCTTTACCACCATCTTCGGATCAGATGACTTTTGTTGCAAATTCTCAGTCTTCTCAGGGCTGATTAAGAGTATTTTCTTCTTCTGCTCCATCTAGGGGCACTAGTGGTCGCACTCGACCATATTGTGATCATTGTAAAAAAGATGGCCATTATCGATAAACATGATATTCCTTTCATCCAGAGCTCGCGCCGAAGAAGGGGTCTGGAAAATATTTGGGTGGTAAACCTTATACAGCTGCAATTTTTGAGGTTTCCAGTAGTTCTCCTTCAAAGGGAGTTCCTAATGATTCGAGCTCTTTAATGCAACAAATGGAAGAGGTTCTTTCTTTACTTCGTGAGGAAAAACCGAGTTCTACTGCCATGACTGCAGCTACAGGTATACCTTCTGCTTACCATGTTAGTTCTGGTCCTTCTCCTTCTGTTTGGCTTCTTGATTCAGGCGCCAATGACCATCTGACTGGTGAGTATAGTTTATTGACTAACCATATCCCATTTTATCATCATGTTCGCCTTGCTGATAGCTCATATACTTCTATTACTAGTAAAGGCACTGTTCACCTCTCTCCTCAGATTACATTAAAGTCTGTTTTGCATGCTCCTCATTTCGCTTTAAATCTTTTATCAGTCAATCGTCTTGCTAAATCCCTTCATTGTGCTGTTGTATTCTTACTTGAGCGCGGATTATTGGCAGGGGATATGAGCGCGATGGGTTATACTACTTTGGTGAACCTCTTCCGGTTCCACCTTCTATTGTTTCGAGTCTGCATGTTAAAGTCTTGCCTGAGTCAGGCCATTATGTGTTTAATTTTGAGTCTACAAAAACTTGGCATGCCCGGTTGGGTCATGTTAACTTTCAGTATATGTGTAATCTTTTTCCAGAATTAATGAAAGCATGCAAAAATTCTACTTTTCATTGTGAAACGTGTTCCTTGTCTAAGCATGTTAGAAACTCATATATTCCACGCATGCATCGATCTTCTGCTATGTTTGATTTAATTCATTCTGTTGTTTGGGGTCTTTCACCTATTCCTGCATTATCAGGCCATAGGTGCTATGTTACGTTTATTGATGATTACATCTATTTACTTCGACAGAAGTCAGATGTTCTTCTATTCTTCCTTTGTTTACACAGTTTCTCCAACTCATCAAAATTCAGTTTAATGTAGTGGTTAAAGCTCTTAGATCAGACAATGCTAAGGAATATGTGTCAAATGAGTTTGTCAATCGTCTCAACCAACAAGGTATCCTTCAACAGCTCACTTGCCCTTACACACCTGAACAAAATGGTGTTGCTGAGAGGAAAAATAGGAGTCTCATGGGTGTTGTTCGTTGCTTGTTGAGGGGAATACATGTCCCTCAGTCATATTGGCATTTTGTTGTTCTTACCGCTGCTTATCTCTTAAATCGCACTCCCAGCAGGATTCTCCATGGTCAAACCCCTCACCAGCTTGTCTATCCTAGTCATGTTTTTTCCCGATTATTCCCCGGGTGTTTGGATGTGTTTGTTATGTTCATGATAAGAGTCCATCCCGTACTAAACTTGATGACAAGTCTATTCGGTGTATTTTTGTTGGGTACTCTCCCCTTTCTAAGGGATACCGATGTTGATCCCTCTAGTCGTCGTGTTTATCATACTTTGGATGTTACTTTTGCAGAGCATACTCCTTTCTTTGGGTCTTCACAGTATGTGCAGGAAACCTTGTTACCATCAAAGGAGGATTATTCCGCTGTTTACTCTACACCTGTTTTTGATTCTCCTATGGTGGTCCCTCCTTCTCCATCCCCTCAGGTTCACACTCATAAACCTCTCCAAGTGTATACTCGTCGCTCTAAAGCTCATCCTTACACCCTGCCACCCGCTTCAAATAACATTTCCAATCCTACTAGTGATACTCATATTATTTCTGATGAAATTCCTATTGTTGACACTAATGATCCTAATGTTGTGTCTACTGATGACTCCCCTGCTATTGCTCTTGAGCCTCATTACCCCCAGGGTTCGAAATCCTTCTACTAGGTTTGGTTTTTCCACTAACCATCCTATTGCTCAATATGTTTCTTATCAGGGATTGTTTTCTTGTTATCGAGCATATGTGAGCTTTACTTCCTCTGTTCGGATTCCTAGAATGTTGGTGAAGCTATGCAAGATCCAAATTGGGTTGCTTCCATGCAAGTTGAGATGATTGCACTTGAACAGAATCAGACTTGGGAGTTAGTTTCTCTGCCACCTCAGGCCTGCAGCATTGGTTGCAAATGGGTCTTTAATGTAAAGTTCTTTGTTGATGGTACAGTTGAACGATATAAGGCATGTGATTTTAGTGCTACATTTGCTCCTGTAGCAAAGTTGAATTCTGTTCGACTCATTATTTCCTTGGCAGCTTCTTATAATTGGCATTTTCATCAACTAGATGTGAAGAATGCTTTTCTTAATGGCGATCTTGATGAGGTTATTTATATGGATCCTCCGCCCGGCTTTCGTGCTGTGGGGGAGTATGCAGGAAAAGTTTGTCGTCTTCGTAAGTCTTTATACGGGCTTAAACAGTCACCACGTGCCTGGTTCTGTAGATTTTCAGAGGTTGTTCTTCAGCATGGATTTGTCCGTTGTCACTCTGATCATACAGTGTTTGTCAGGGGTACCTCAGGGAGTCGTATATACCTTCTTGTTTATGTGGATGATATTATTATCATAGGAGATGATACTGCAGGCATTGTACAACTTAAAAAATCCCTAGGGAAAGCCTTTGAGGTTAAGGACCTAGGTCCACTACGATATTTCTTGGGCATTGAGGTTGCTCGTAGCCCTAAGGGAATCTCTTTATCTCAACGGAAGTATGTTATGGATCTCTTGACTGATACAGGGATGTTAGGTTGTCGCCCTACTTCTACTCCTCTCGTTCCTAATAGCAGGTTAGTTGCCAATGCAGGGGCACCATTATCTGATCCATCAGTCTACCAGCGCCTTGTCGGACGCTTGATATATTTGTCTAATATCAAGCCTGACATAGCCTTTGATGTGAGTAGAGTTAGTCAGTTTATGCACGCACCTTGCCAGTCTCACATAGATGCGGTTGATCATATTCTCATGTACCTAAAGTCTTGTCCAGGCTTAGGTTTGTTCTACGCATCTGGACCACAAGGTCCTCTAGAGTGCTACACTGACTTGGATTGTGGTCGCTCTAGTGACTGTCGTTCTACTACTGGCTTCTGTGCTTTTCGTGGGAATCATCTTATTTCCTGGAAGAGCAAGAAACAATCTATTGTCTCTCATTCATCTGCTGAGGCTGAGTATCGCGCTTTAGCGTTGGGTACTTGTGAGAGTATGTGGCTTCGCTCTATTCTAGGGGAGTTGGGTTTTCCACAAACTGGCCCCTTTGTTCTTCATTGTGATAATAAACCTGCCATTCACCTAGCTTCAGATTCTATCTTACATGAGAAGACTAAGCACATAGAGATTGATGTGCATTTTCTGCGAGAGAAGGTTCGTTCTGGTATTTTGTTTCCATCATTTGTAGGAACTTAACCTCAAATTGCTGATACTCTCACAAAACCGGTGGGTCCGGGCGATCTCCAAACCTTTATTAGCAAGCTGGGTCTTCTTGATATTTTCGCACCACCTTAAGGGGGAGTATTGTAACAAAAAATTTAATATGTGTTTCTTTTAGTATGTGGTGCGTGTGGGACTAATTAACAGCTGACACGTGTTATAAATTAGGTGAGAAATAATCATTTACCCACTAGGGTTCACCGCACCCATACATGTGATTTGACCCACATGCCCACATACAACTACGACACACATATAAAATTCTTTGAGTATTGTAATATTAGTAGTTTTACTTCTATTGTAATGGGCTAAGCCCATTTTCTTTTATATTATTATAAATACAAGTTGGGTCTCATATTGAGATCATAACATTACAATCTATTATTCTACTATTTAAAAAAAAAAAAGAATGAAAGTGCAAGGACCCGACATACATGATTAATGTCTTAAAAATTTCCCCAGCAAGTTGGACGATCCTCAGATACTACAGGAATGGAGTCAAGAGGTCTTAATCTAATATACTTCCTATGGGGTCCCCCAATTCCTTATGTTTCATTTGCATACTCATGGGAGGCTGTACTTAATGGTGCTTGTTGTGGTGTTTATTTGAAGCATCTTGTAGTATGTCTGCACTTGTTTTTGTTTTCCTCCCAGAGATACCTCATCCCTCAGTTTTGTTGGTACTTAACTCTTTTTATGAATGAATCCTACTCTTTTACCCTTAAAAAAAAATTTATTTATGAAAACTATCTGATTGTAAAATGAAATTTCGAAAATTTTCTGAAAATAATGCAGCCATGAACTAAAGAATTACATCAGCATAAGATTTACTTTATTAGGTGTTAATGCAGCATGGAAGGTTATATCGCTTATATCAAGAACTGGGAAATAAACTAAATAAACCCTATTTGTTCTCCCAAATAGACAAATTCGACAGTTACAATTGTTAGGGATTAATATCACATGAAGTTGATCTCACACTTTGTTTATATGGTTTTTTTTTTAGATTATACTCTGCATCTTCTGTGTCATAAACTCCCTTCTAACCTTGGCGAGAGCATTCTCATTTGCATATGGTGGTTTACGTGCTGCAGTTCAGGTGCATAGTAAGCTTCTTGATAAACTTATTAATGCACCTGTACAATTTTTTGACCAAACACCAACTGGAAGGATTTTAAACAGGTTAGGTATCTTTAACATTGATGAATATGGATTCCCTTATAAGGTTCCCTCTATAAATATTGGTTTTTCTTTAGGTTGTCTTCAGATCTCTATATGATTGATGATTCTCTACCATTCATTCTCAATGTTCTCTTGGCTAATTTTGTTGGCCTGGTTGGGCTTGTGATAGTTTTGTCATATGTCCAGGTAATATCAGTTTCTTACATCATCCTTATTTTCATGTTTGAAGATCTGTCTTTTTTAATGCCTTCTTTATTGGTCTAATGATAAACTATGATATTCAGACAATTGTGGATTTCTGTAGGTTTTCTTTATGATTCTACTATTGCCCTTTTGGTATATCTACAGTAAGTTACAGGTAATTATTCAGTTTTCTTTGCAGCTTCATCCTTATTTGTATAGCTTGGCAAAAATTGAAGGAGTAATACTTTATTTATTAACTTTCATTATAGAGCTTGCTAAAACGAATGTCATTTGAAAGATGCACTCCCAAATAATCGAATAGACTAGAACTTATATTGAAGTTCTAAGGAGGAGGTAATTATTAAGGATGTTTATTCGGGATATACTGCTGAAGCCACATTTCTTTCAGTTTTATTATAGGTCAACATCTCGTGAATTGCGAAGGCTAGACAGCGTAGCTCGCTCCCCTATCTATGCATCTTTCACAGAGACATTGGATGGATCGTCGACGATAAGGGCATTTGGGGCCAAGGTAAATGTTCAAATGTTGATTATGGCATGGCAGGTTCAGATCTGTAGTCTGATCTCATTTTTTATTCGTCTATTTTTCTGAAACTTGTAAACGATAATGCTCCTAAGTCCTAATAATTGCCACCAAGATTAAATGCACGCGATACACATAACTCCATGCTATAAGAAAAAATACTAAAAGGACAAGCTATTCAAGGAGTCTTGACCAAGCACTCTTAAAGGTTGTGGTGATGAACTTGATGAAAAAGATTAAGATGAGGAGGAAGGGAATGCTTTTGTTGATTAATTGAGACTGCACCAAAATTTCCCTCCTTAACCGATATCGGGATCAAGTCTCTTGAACATCATCTGTAGAGATTGTTGTATTTTAATGGAGGAAATCTCAGAGCTCGTACCCCAATTGGAATGGACTTGTGTTGAAGGCAAAGTTTCATTAGACTTGATATAGTTTTAGGGGTCCAACTCAAAATTAATTGGCAAAGAGTGGTGTAGCCCAGTAACTATATATTATTAGGAACGCACGAAAGTGTCCAATGTGGGAGTGTGGAGATCTCAACACGCCCCCTCACGTGTGGGGTGACTTTAAGCCTTACATGTGGACGGATAAACGAACAACATGGAGCAAACATGGGCCTTTGGCCCAGAATAAAAGCCCGATCTGATACCATGATAAAGTTCTAGGGATCCTACTCAAAACCAAATGGCAGTGAGTGGTATAGCCCAGTGACTTATATATTATTATCAAGTCCAGAAAGTGTCTAATGTGGCATTAAACATCTCAATAAGACTATCCTATTTAGCTTTGAAATGCATTGATATTATATTTAAGATTTGAATTTGACAGACACGTGCTGTGGAACTCTATTAGGCAAAGATATGGGGTGATCCTGCCGTATAGTAAGGGCCACAATTTTGGCTAGGTATTGTACATTAGCATGTGGGCCTTGACTTGGGATTCCCTGAGGCTCTTAGGAAGAGGAGAGAGCGAAGAGGGGGTGGGGGTCGAGATATGAATTTCAAAAGGCCATATTGTACTTCCATACAGTACCTTGACTCTTCCATGTTTTTCTTTGCTCAAGTAGACGGTGTAAATATATTCTATCTGTACTTGTTTCTTTTGTAAAAGTTTAAATTTTCATTGGTATTTGACAATTTAGTGTGGTCCTACGTTAGTTTGATAATGGTCTTTTTACACTTAAAACGAACAGGAACATTTCTTGGATAGATTTATTGAACACGTAGCATTATATCAGCGAACTTCTTACTCAGAAGTAATGGCAAGTTTATGGCTTTCACTGCGACTCCAGGTATCTCCACTTTCTCTGTTAATACTTAATAGTACTGTATTATTTCATCAAGTTTTGGTGTGCCGTGTGTCCCTATTTTGTCTATTTATGTTGTTTGGTTGCGGAGAGGTGGGTTTGCCATTCTAAATGTTAGATTTAATAATGGTGATTATTTTAGTTGTTAGCAGCATTCGTCATCTTTTTCATTGCTGTGATGGCTGTCATTGATTGTCACGGTGGTTTTCCTATCAACTTCAGTACACCTGGTCTGGTAATCTTCAAATTTCAAAATTTTTTTAACTATTATGGTCACTTTGCTCAGTTTACTTTGAAGATTTACATTTTATTTTTAGCAACTATCAAAAGATCACTAAATTTTCATTCATCTGCAGGTAGGCTTGGCTCTTTCATATGCTGCACCATGTGTTTCCTTGTTGCGCAGTTATTTGGCAAGTTTCACTGAAACTGAGAAAGAAATGGTTTCTGTGGAGCGGGTACTCCAGGTATGAACATAAAAACTATATAGTTCATTAATTTCTAAAATGCTTTTTAATGGTTTTGTATATTTTCTAGTATATGGATGTTCCTCAAGAAGACATACAGGGACACATATCTGTACATCCAAACTGGCCCTTCCAAGGTCAGATAGACTTCCAGCATGTTACATTGCGGTATATGCCATCTTTGCCAGCTGCCCTGAATGGTATTACTTTCACTATTGCAGGAGGCACACAGGTCAGTTAAATACAAAGCTAGATATAGGCAATCCATTTCCGTAACATATATGAATAAGATGTTCAATATTCACAACTAACAACTTCTCTTGAAATATTTGATCAGGTCGGAATCATTGGAAGAACAGGTGCTGGAAAATCTAGTGTCTTAAGTGCCCTTTTTCGCCTTAGTCCAATATGTGGAGGGAGTATTTTTGTGGACGGAGTGAATTTGGTTGATGTTCCTATCAGGGATCTTCGTTCACGTTTTGCGGTTGTTCCACAGAGCCCCTTTTTGTTTCAAGGATCTTTAAGGTACCTCACTGAAATATATATCTTCGAGTATATTCATTAAGGTTTAAGGGCTATCATTTTGCTACCCCTTGTACCAAATTTAATCATCTCCCTTGAGTTCCAATCTTTAATTTGGTGGGTGTCATTGTATTCTCAAAAAGCAGTATACTTCTCTTATATTCAAATTCTTAGGGACAACCTTGATCCGTACCAAATGATTGATGACTCAATGATTTGGGAGACTTTGGAAAAATGTCATGTTAAGGACGAAGTAGAAGCGGCAGGAGGGCTAAATATGCATGTTAAAGAAGGAGGATTATCATTTTCTGTTGGGCAACGGCAGCTTTTATGCCTTGCACGTGCTCTTCTCAGATCTACCAAGGTGAGATATTGAACACCCACGTGATTATTGATAAATTCCCTATTCAATATGTTAGACAAAGAAGCAATGCACTTGTACACCATTTATTAGCTGACATTTTACTGTATTAGCATTGTTCAATAGTTTCGGTAACAATATGCACAATCATTTGGTGGATGGACTGAGTCTCATTTTAGAGTTATATACTGAATAAATGTTAAGAGCTTTTTGTATAGTTGCCAATGGGAATTGAAAACAGGAAATCATGATCAAAGGATTATAAGAACAAGTAAAGTATATCCATAGTTCTCCTAGATGAAGTCTCTTTCCATTTTTTCATTCAATTGTTTGCTTGAAATCTGCTACTCATTCAACTTTTGAAGTAACGAAGAATGAGTTTTGGTTTTAGCAATGATATGTTTTTACTAGGTATTATGCCTTATGCGTCGTGAGCTACATATTAAACCTTGCTGCAACTTGTAACTTAACTAGTTAATGTAGGGCATGATCTATGACTATATCTTGATTTGTGTGTCTTCTTTAATTCAAGTGTTATACAGTTTGGGCATTCATCAGGTTTACATCAGATAAAGACCTTGTCTTAGTAAGTTGACATTTCGACATACCTTTAAGTTTAACAATGCATTAGAGAACAAATATTTGGAAACAGGGCATTACTGTTGCTATTATCCGGAGTCACCAAACTTTTCATCATTATATTTTTCTTCTACCGATTGTGGAAGCGTAAGAGAAGCAGATTAGGGAGAGTGAATTGAATTTGCAAAGAAATACATGTGACAATACTATAGGTTCATACATTAACAGAAGGAATCTAAGGACTAATAATCGAAATAGAAATAAAAGAAATAAATATTGGGTTTGGACATGTTTACTTGGACGCTTTGGCACGAGTAAATGCTTTAAATCAGTTTACTTTTGCTCTAGACTGTGATGTTCGTTAATGACCGAATGGCATTTGGCATTATTAAAATAGCAGTGCCCCTATAACCCATAAGCCAGATACATTCTGTTGTTTGCTTGAGGTGCATCTGTTAGCTCTAGCTAAAGATTCATATTGGTCATGGATTTCCTCCCTTTATAAACCTCACTTCAGTCAATGCAAATTATTATGGCCCGTCGAAGTATTTGCAAATTATAATGAAATTTTATGGTTAAAATCCCTTTCATCAAAATGTATCGTGGTATGAAATGTGGAAAATATGTTTGAAGTATTAGTGATATGAAATGACATTTCACATTTAATTATAGTAAAATTCAAAATTGATTACTAAATTAAATGCTTCAGGGAACATGTCTCAAGAACTGAAGTTTTGGGGTTTGTAAGTTTGTTAGATTGTCATTCAGTATGAACATGTCTCAAGAACTGAAGTTTTGGGGTTTGTAAGTTTGTTAGATTGTCATTCAGTATTTTGTGTAGGCTTCCATGGAAAATTTGATGTTCCTTGTAGTAATATCACAGTTTGAGTATATTGCAGGTACTATGTTTGGATGAATGCACTGCGAATGTTGACATGCAAACAGCATCAATTTTACAGAATGCTATTTCAAGTCAATGTGAAAGCATGACTGTGATCACAATTGCTCACCGGATTTCGACTGTGATGAACATGGATAACATATTGATTCTTGATCAAGGAGTTCTGGTAAGTTCAAATCTGTTTGGCATATCGTTTCTAGTGTGCTTAAGCTTTACATACTCTCAAAGATATCACCTTTGAAAAATTTCTTTTCTCGAACTCTCCACTCAGTGGATAAATAGTGAAAGAAGGTCAAGGCACACTCATAAAGACATTCCTATGAATGCTCTTTACAAACCACTCCCTTGGGTTTATAATGCATACAAGAGGGTGACTTAGGATGGATTTGGTACTGTAAGCTTTTTAGGGTTTGTTGAGATCTAGGTCAACATTAAGTTTTGACTATCAAAAAGCAAAGAGTGTTTCTCTCTGAATGCCGATAAGTGAGAACTTATCACTCTCACAGAACCCCTCAACCTCAATTCTAAGCATCCCAACGTTCATATAAACTTCATAAACATCTTCAAGATAACCTATCACACCCTTGTCATAGTTCACTATACATATGAATCTGACTTTAAAAAACGGTTCTTATAGTTTTGGGAGGACACCAAGAATAGGACCAATACTTGGTGAAACCGATCGAAACCCTGCCTTTGCCAGCATGACAGCAAGCACGGACTGCAAGTCTTGTTTATTAACGAGTCAAGCATCTTGTAATCGATGACTTTAATAAGTTCACCCAGTTGTGTGCATTGTTATCAGTAACCTTAGGCATCCACCACTTACTCAGAAATAGAAACTCAATTTTTCTCCACGTGACAGTCATGTTAGTTTCATTGGCATTTCAGATCCTGAGATGTTGAATGTTTCCGCATTTCTGTAAATCTTTTGCAGGTAGAACAAGGAGAACCACAGGCTCTTTTGCAAGATGAATCCTCGAGATTTTCGAGTTTTGCAAAAGCTTCTAATTTGTAACTACTATAATTTTCATTGTGATTAACTATTGCTGAAATTTGCAACAATGCTTGAGATATCATATATCTTTTAGTAATTTATTTGGTAATTTATTTTAGTAGGCCTTTTTCTCTGGTAATTTATTTTAGTAGGCCTTTTTCTCTGGTAATTTATCTTTTAGTAGGCCTTTTTCTCTGGTAATTTATTTAAAAATTCAGTAATAATGAATATTGGAGGGCCTGCATCGTGTATCAATATGACAACCCTACTAGGTAGGCCTCCATATTGTATATGCAACAACTCCCTATTAGGCTATTACACATCAATCTAGCCAATTATAGATCCACGAGGGTTTTCTATTTATACAAACAAAAGTCCAATGAAGAAACTTTAGTAGGAAATTTTATCGAGCTCCTTCCCACTCTTCAGTTCCTATGGCAGTTGTAGAATCCGACTCCATTCAAATACTTGTGCACCTGTTTCGAATTGTTATCTCTAGTATGAACAATTGGCTGGTAGACTAATAGTTATACCAAGAAGCCTCCATTATAATCTCTCAAGTGTTTCTACAAATACCAAACTACCTCAGATCCTTGAGGAATATCCATCATGGTTGATTTTGAAAGCTTCTTGAGCAGGTTCTTTCTTGTTCTAGGTGGTTTAACAGTCATATTGTACCTTTTGTAGAATTTACTCATTTGCATGGGTATTTTGTTGTGCCAGAAGACATTAAAGTGGTGGCTGATACAAATTACCAGATAAATACTATTGAGTTTGGAATGAAACAATAGCAGTAAAAGAAAGATGATAAATATTACAAGAATCTTTGCCTCATAATAAATCTTCCAAAAAAGAAAAATAGGGCCTTTTACTTGTGGGAAATTTTTTCAGTTTTCCAAAAACCTGTCTATAAGAAAAATGGAAAATAGAAAACGTGTTATTTATAGTATTGTTCCTGTTTTCGAAATAGTTTTCCAATATTTCAAAATACACTTGAGGCAGAAAACACGATATTAGAGTTTTCTATTTACTATTCAAAAAAAGAGTTTTCTATTTGGAAAACACAGATCGCGAAGACGCAAACATCATAAGAAAAAAAATCTTCGTGAATAATGAAAAATACATTGATTTCGTCTTCTTTTTTTCTCTCCCTCCTCCTCTTCTCTCTCCATAGGTGGGCATCAGTTTGGTCGATCCTAGATAGCACCCGGACCAGATTGATACTATATTTTCGATCCTAGGACCAAGAAAAATTAAATGTAATCGGACTAAACTGGACCAAGTATAATCGGTTCAATTTCGGTTTGGTTATCAGTCTTGGGCTTTGTATTTTGGACTTTGAATCTACTAAAATATGAATTTTAATGTTATATTGGTTTTGAGCTACAAAACAAAATAAAGTCTACACCAAATCAAATTCACTATATTGATAAAAAAAAGTTCAAAACCATAAATCTTTTATCAAAACCTAGGTACATTTAGTAATTTTTTGAATAAAAAATAATAAA
>JABWDY010043274.1:9683-21676 GCA_013358455.1 Thalictrum thalictroides | reverse complement strand
ATGTACATCTTTTCTAAAGCTTTCGTCCAAATATTTATAATTTTCTACATTATATAAACTCATTTTTATTTTATTTTTGATAAAGATAGCATATTACAATAACAAAAGTTCGCATAAACATTATTTAATGATCAAACTTTTATGATAAATTTGTAGGAGTTTTCCGAGATTTCCAAAAGATTTCAATTTCCGAAATGTTAACTGAAATCAAATTTTAGTACCTTGGTCATTATGCCAACGTCTGGCTCAGTTATTCAAGAAATATTTTCCTTTATGTGTATCAATTTTTTAGGTTTTAATCAGTAACTTCACTTCTGCTTAACAACATCATTTGGTATATTTTATGACTCCAACTATTTCTGTATCATTAGGAGGAGTTTATGAACATGGAAACTTTCGATCAGCGTTTGCATACATTGATCAAGCGTTTACCTCCTTCTAATCACAGCCAACCCTTACCCCACCTTCATTCTTCTTCCTCCATTAGTACTATGATACCAACCCCTGGTATTTCACATAGTGGGAACATGACAGTTCCATCCTCTCTGGACAATTCAGTGAATGCTAAAAGTGGCTACAATAACTTGGTGCCCAATACTGTCAACAATGGAAGTTTGCTGCCAAATGCAAATGGGTCATCTTCTGGATTGTATGGTGGTTCCTTCCACACATCTGATGGTATGTTCTACTTTCTGGTCAATAGACTTATGCTTCTAGGTCATTTCCTTTTAATTAACGGTGTTTACACTTGTAGGAGCATTGTCTAATGGATATCAACAATCACCTGCTCATGTCTCCCTTGGCTCTGGGGGAAACAGTATGCCATCAGGGTTTACACAAAGAATTGCAAGCCAAATGATTCCTACACCAGGGTTGAATAATTTCCAGTCTTCCGTAAAGTCTGAAACTTCTTATACCGGTGGTGGGTTTTCTAGTGCTGAATCGACGATGGGATCATACATGCAACAAAAGAAATATATTGATAGTCAAAACAACCGTATACTGCCAAGCTTTGGAGGCCAAGTTGGTGTTGCAATGAGATCTAACTTGCAGCAAAATCTTCCTTCTTATGGCTTTCCCAGTGGGGATATAAATGGTGGATCAGGGTTGATTGGCAATGACATGCAGTTAAATGGGCCCACAGTATCTGATGGGTACTTGACGGCATCACAATATGGTAATTTACTTAATTTGACCAGTCCTTTTGATCAACAACAAATAATGCTAAGGAATTTGTTTTTATCTTTGTCTTTTCTTCTCTCAACTGATTTATATTGCAGGCAATGATTATGGAATGAATATGGGAGATCTCTCTGGTTCAGGGAACTTATATGGAACTGGAACAAGTATGGGATCTATGATGAATAACCAGAATATTAGTAACGGAAACATGCAACCTAAACAGAAGAACAATTCTTCTTTGACATGCAGTCAACCTAATATGCAGGCATCAAAACAGACAACAAATATGAGGCCTCAGATGTTGGATCCTTCGTCAAAAATGGCATTTCAAGGGCCTCATGTTTCTCAGCAAGAGCTGCAGAAGTTTCACCAAAATGATCATCAATCCCAGCAACAATTTGTTCATCAACAACATAAAAAAAAGCAGCTAAGTCCACAGAACCAACAACTTATGTTGAAAATGAAAAGTGATGCATGCAGGCAGTCTCGGCCAGCATCAAATGTGGGTAGTCAAGTAATGTCTGAGCATCAAATGGAATCCCATGATATGCATGCACACAATTCTGATCAGTTCCAGTTATCTGACCTGCAAAATCAATTGCAGCAGAACATTGATGCCGCAGACCAGTCCAGAGTTGGTCACATGCTTTGCCAACCATCTGGAACTCAAGACTTCAACTCATCATTACCGACTGCAGTGCATATGCAACAGTTGCATCCTCATCAACATTTTATAGAGTCCCAAAATAAACTTAACTGTGTTTCACATGAACCAGAAGGACTACTTCAAGGCATGTGGCATTCTGAACTGAAAGAGAAGTCGCATATTCGGGAACAATCATTGCATGAGCCAAATATCCAAGAAGTATTTTGTCAACGCATAGCAGTATTGGATGAAGCTCAGAGACCTCAAGTATTCTCTGAAGGATCTGTTTCTGCTCAAACTGCAGCTGCAAGCAGTACTACAGTGCCACAAAATTTAAGTGGTGCAAACTGTGGACGTGGAGTTTTGACCTGTGAACAACAATTTCTTAATCAACGAAGATGGTTGCTGTTCTTGATCCATGCTCGTGGGTGTTTGGCTCCTGAAGGGAAATGCCAAGAAGTGAATTGCCTATCTATGCAGAAGCTGTGGAAGCATATAAGAATCTGCAAGTTAGATCAATGTTCATATCCTCGTTGTGCTAGTACCAAGATTCTGGTTGACCATCATAAGAATTGCCGCTTGATAAGATGTCCGGTTTGTGTTCCAGTTAACGGTTATCTAGAGTTGCATAAAGCACGTCGTCGTCCTTCATCTGATTCTGGGGTACTGAGTTCCATGGGTGCATCCTGGAAATCCGTTGATGGTAAAGGTGCTGTTAGATTAGCTTCAAAGACTGATCAATCTGTGGTTAGAACTTCAGAAGATGGACAATCATCATTAAAACGCATGAAAACAGAGCATTTTTCCACACCTTTTATGGCTAAAAGTGAAAATGTTCCAGTTTCAGTTCCTGGGATGAACTTATCTCATGTTTCGCAGGGTGCTCCCAACCATATACACCAGGCAGTTGGCGTTCCCATTTCTGTTAAACATGAGGTTTTGGAAATGAAATCTGAACCACCTTTAAGAAAACCTAATGATAGTGAGGATAGAAAACTTGAATCTGTGGATAGCTACAATACGAGTCTTGATGTTGAACTTGATTATCCGAATGAGTTTTCTGGTCTTGTTAAGCAAGAGGTTGTGGTAGTTGAGAAAGATATTGACCTGGTTAAGCAGGAGACCAAGCAAGAAACCACAAAACTGCCTTCTGAGCATGTCACTGGGACAAAGTCAGGAAAGCCAAAAATAAAGGCTGTATCGTTGACTGAACTCTTCACTCCGGAGCAAATAAGAGAGCATATTACTGGTCTCAGAAAGTGGGTTGGTCAGGTTAGTATTTGACATAATGTATGCATACATAGATACAACATGAAAAATGAATATATAAGATAAAACCTTTTTTTTTTAAATATTTACCTTCTAAAGACTTGTGCTCTATTAGGCTGTCGAATCAAGGAAAATCCATTTTTACAACTAACTGAAAAAAGTTTCATTTTTCAATCCTTTTCCTTTTATATTTGAAAAAATGAAGAATGTTCTTATGACATCCTGGATGAAGAGTTATATTTCAGTATATATGTGTTGGGTAAGCTTGTCTTTAACTTTTTCATTTGACCATGTCGCCTGATTTTGATTTCCACCTACCTTGTAAAACAGAGCAAAGCAAAGGCTGAAAAAAACCAAGCCATGGAACGCTCTATGAGTGAAAATTCCTGTCAGTTGTGTGCCGTTGAGAAGCTTGCTTTTGAACCTCCTCCTATGTACTGCACCCCATGTGGTGCTCGCATCAAGCGAAATGCAATGTTTTATACTGTGGGAAGTGGTGATACACGGCACTACTTTTGTATTCCATGCTATAATGAAGCCCGTGGAGACACTGTTGAGATTGATGGTAGTGCTATTTCAAAGGCAAGGATGGAAAAGAAGAGAAATGATGAAGAAACTGAAGAATGGGTTTGTCTAGCTATTTTTTCTCTTTTGTTAATCTTTCTGTACAATGGTCCATGTATATTATCTTTACATCTTTATATTGATTTTTACATGTACAGTGGGTTCAGTGTGATAAATGTGAAGCTTGGCAACATCAAATATGTGCTCTCTTTAATGGTCGAAGAAATGATGGAGGGCTAGCTGAATATACTTGTCCTAATTGTTGCATTGACGAGATTGAAAGAGGAGAACGTAAACCTTTACCACAGAGTTCCGTTCTTGGTGCAAAAGATTTGCCAAGAACAATCCTCAGTGACCACATTGAGCAGCGTCTTTTTAAACGCCTGAAGCAGGAGAGGCTGGAGAGGGCCAAGCTTTTGGGGAAGAATTTAGAAGAGGTATTTCATTTTTATTTGGTGGTGATGTTAATTTTTGAATTTTGCATGTGAAACAGCTTAGTTGCATGAACCGGGACTGAGTATGGGTATAATGCAGTGGGCAGTTAAAAGAGATTTACTAATTTGTGTGTTTAGGAATAGTGTGTAGTTTATAATATGGCAGATCAAAAGTGAAAATGGGTTGCATAAAATTTTCAGTTTAAAATAGGCAACTGTTATTTTCCTCTTCTGGTCCAAGTTGGTGCTAACGAAATGTCCAATTGATGATTACATCTAGAAAAAAATAACTTCTGTGGTCTTGGAAGAGAGATCAAGAACTTAGGATGCGTTTGGCAAATTTGAATCAAAAGCTTAATAGATTGGAATTGTAGAATGTAGATAATTAATTTAGTTGGGGATATGGGATTAAGTAGTAAAGAAATGTGTTGGGAAGAAAGAGGAGAATAAAGGCAAGAGATGAAGATTAATGGCTGATATCTGTCAGAAATTGAGTATGCAGAATGATAAGATTTCAAAATTATTCCGAAACATATAGTGAAGTCTATTACTTTATTTGCTAATTTATTCCACAATTTGTTTTCATTCTGAAGTCTTATTACTACCACAGATACATGCATTGGTAATTTAACTAAATAAAAGTATTAAAGTTGAAGTGATTGATGTTTTATTTATAGCTGAATAAAACTTTTATTAATTTTGGTAGCAAGTTTACAACAATACAGCTAAAAAGAGGCTAAGTGAGGGATCTCCTCGCAACCAGATAAATAAAAGACAAAGTATAAGCCTCAAAGGCATCTCAGATGGTTAGGACAGAATCAATCTGTCCCGATTGGTAATTAGTTACTCAAAATCTATGAGCCTTCCTGTCTTCAGCCCCTACTAACCAAGACCAGCAATGTGCCTTGGCATTGACTATTACCTTTTCTACTTGTTGTCTTACCTCCTTGAAGACCATGTCACTTCTACACTCCCATTACCCCACCAGACAGCTACAGCAGTTAGTATCCAAATCTGAGCTCCAAAAGACTTCCTGATCCCCTGGTAGCCAATTTTTAACAGACTCTCTATGAGTGAGTCAGTAATTACGTTCTGCACTGCTGCGGAGCCCTACACTTCCCTTGAAAACTGGCATTGCATAAAGAGGTGTGTGAGAGTCTTTGGCAATTGATTACACAGAGGACAGGTTTCTCGCACATCCACCTCTTCGCTTCGGAGCTGATCTCGTCTTAAGTTTTCCCCAGCAAACACACTAGATAAAGAACCTTACTTTTGGCGGTACCATACTGTTGTTGGCTTGAATGGTATAATACCCTCAAACTGGCCTGCCTGGTACCTTTCCCTACTCCATATTCAATATGGTTCTCAAATGCCTCTTGAGCTCTCTGGATCTCACTCCATACTGCACAACCATATGGACCTTTTGCTACATTTGTGAATCAGCATCTTGGCAGTAGACCATATTTTGCAGCCAACATGTTTCTCCACAAGCTATTGTGTTCCGTGAAAATCCTCTGTATCGACTTCCCTTGCAAAGCCAGGTTCACAGTTTTAGTACACATCAGATTCAAACCCCTTTGATACTTTGATTGATGTGAACTAACTTAACTTCGATCTTATTGTGAGTTTTCTATTTTTATTTACATTAAAATTATGAGTGAAAAGTTGTGGTGTTAGATGAGTTCTTGGGTAATAGATAGCAGCAAAGTAAAAATTTTAAAGACATAAATCTTCCAACTGATAAGCGAATAAAATAAATTAAGTCCTTGAAGGTGCTACGAAAATGAATACACATGAAACGAGAATGGTTGCCATTTTTGTTCGAATAAGTTGGGTGGGCTTTCGTTTTTGTTTTCCGGTTGGTAGGAGGGGGGGAAAGCAAACCCTAATCTTTATAACTTTATTCATATCTAAACCTTTGCATAAGTAGTTCCTTGTTTGTCCTCATGTACAATCGTATTTAGAGTATGATCTAGTGGAGGGACAAAATACAGATTTAAACATCCCATCTTGACATGGAAGCTAAGTCGTCAACAACCCAGTAGCTCTCTCTATACACATGACTCAACTTACGTCTAAACATTGTGTAAGCAACTGTTTAATAAGCATGACAATGCTTGCAGAACACCCAGTAGTCCTTAGGTTATCATTCAATATTTGTGCTGCCCGCATGAATTATGTTGCTATGTTGGTCTTCTTAGCTTGCAAAAATTGAGTACCCTGTAGACCCATCCCTAATCCTTGGATCTTTTGACATATCACTGATCTCCTTCCTCAGAACCAGTAAAAGCCAGCATCAAGTCTTTGGCTCTTTGCTGTTCCTGATTATACCCTTGTAGCCTTGCTTTCTTTCCTCTAACGACCCATCATTGTTGATCTTAGTTAACATAATCTACTGCAGGTTTTTGCCATGTACAAGAAGCGGGGTCTTTAGTTTTTAACTGTGCATCAATCCCCAATTCCCTAGTCTTTGTATCAGCTTCCTAATAGAAATCATCTGTTTCAAGGACTTGCATTTCAGCTGCAGGCAAGTCTTCATGTCCTGCATCACTCTATACTGGACCATCTGACTTGTCTGACAGACGATTCTGAACCTCCTAAAGTTTCTTACTCGCCATATGTGATGGGATGTTAGCACAGATGTGTGTCTTGTAAATTTCAGCTTCGATTGAGTTCCTCTCACGTAGCTTGAAAAGTCTCATCCACTCTATTCACATTGTTCATAACTGCTCCTAGACTATGTATTTACTTCATCTTCTGCCATATTGATCTTGTACATGAGCATTCAAAACATAAATGCTTGGGATTTTCTTTTGAGGCATTACAAAAGCAACACTGTGATATTACTTTCCTCTAAACTAGCCTGTCTTGTGTAGGTAATGAGCCATTGAACACTTGCCAGGTACTGAATCAATCCTTTGGAACAACTAGTTGGCACCCACCTAATTTATTCCACATAGTTTTAAGTCAAGCTTTTCTCATTGCTGCATAACCAGATGCCATGGAAAATTCACCAGTAGCATTAGTAAGGTATAAGTCTATCTTCATGCGATAGAGTATTATTTTCTGTGCTTAGGATGGCTGCTTTTGAGAAACCCAAGAGGTAAACTGATTCCAAATACCTTACGTGATTTCGTTAGGAAGTTTCTGATAAAATTAGCCAATTGGGAGAGAAGTGAATAAGTTGGCTCCGAGTGGAGAGTGGAGTCTTTGTTTTGTACCATTGGATGCATTCTACAAAATCAACAACAGTACCTTAGGAAGAAGTTACTGTCGCAATGTTAATAGACTTATTTTAGTGAGTGTATTTTCTGTTCTTTACCATGAATGTGTGGCCATCAATCCTATTTTTAACAGGTAAGCTTAATTCATATAATTCCCTGCTTTTTCAAATGCTAAGTAATGCTCCTTTTTACAGCTGTTAGATTAAACAACAATAACTAATTATCAAATTTTGAGTGTCAGATCAAATGCATACACAAGCCATCGCACTTATGTCCAGTAGTTAATTATTAGAACATTTTACTTCAGATATTCAGCAAAGTCCTATCCTTGGCATGTGTGTGATAGAGCTGTGTGGAATATTTTGGTCTCAACTGAAGGGTAGGCTGTATTCTATAGGGATATCTATATCCCACGTCATGCTTCACCACCATCAGCCATTATTTCAATCCCAGAAAAAAGGGACTGAAAACAAGAAAAATAAAAACGCTAATTTTTCTTCTTTTCATTGAAAGCATCCTACAATACACTTATCCCCTGTGTCAGTTACTTGTACACATAAACAATAATTCACGCTTCACGTTTTGGGTCCAGGAGTACAAGTGTGATTCTACTTTCAGTTTTGATTGAGCTTACTGTTTATACTACCAGGTTCCAGGAGCAGAAGCACTTGTTGTCAGAGTTGTGTCCTCTGTTGACAAAAAATTGGAAGTGAAGCCGCATTTTCTTGAGATTTTCCAAGAAGAAAACTACCCAAAAGAATTCCCGTATAAATCCAAGGTGCACATTTTTACCCTTTTGTTTGTTTACGAGATGATTGAATAACTGTGGTCCCCAATGAACATCAAACTGGTCTCTAACCTAAAAGAAGAGTAATGATTCACTTAGAATTATTTGTGTACCGCTTTTGTGTTTTTCATAATATATTTTTGAAGACTCAGTGTTGAAATGCTCTTCCCAGGTCGTCCTGTTGTTTCAGAATATTGAAGGTGTAGAAGTATGTCTTTTTGGCATGTATGTTCAAGAGTTTGGTTCAGAATGCCAGTTTCCAAACCAGCGACGAGTATATCTTTCATATCTGGATTCTGTCAAATACTTTAGACCTGAGATTAGAACTGTTAGTGGAGAGGCTCTTCGTACGTTTGTTTACCATGAAATTCTGGTACTTGGACTCTTCATCCCTTTTTTTTTTTTTTAGTTGTAGAATATTTGTAATGTTCACTATAAATAAAATCTCAACTTTTCAGGTTTTTAATTTTCTTTTTGTCCTCTAACTTCAACTTTTGAGTTTGTTTCCCAGATTAAAAGCATTGATGATGTGTTTTATTGTCCCTTCCTTCCAGATAGGATATCTTGAATATTGCAAGATTAGAGGTTTCACAAGCTGTTACATTTGGGCTTGCCCACCACTGAAGGGTGAGGATTATATCTTATATTGCCACCCTGAAATTCAGAAAACACCTAAATCTGATAAGCTGAGGGAATGGTGAGTCTGATATCATCCTCGTTAAATGGCAAAAATATTTCCTTGTGTCTCCAAGCATTTAATTGTGGTTTGCATGCACAAATGTCTTCCCTCACAGGTATCTGTCCATGTTGCGAAAAGCTACCAAGGAAAATATTGTGGTAGATCTCACTAATTTATATGATCATTTCTTTGTCACCACTGGTGAATGTAAAGCTAAAGTAACCGCTGCCCGCCTGCCTTATTTTGATGGTGATTACTGGCCTGGTGCTGCTGAAGATATGATCAGTCAACTTCTTCAGGATGAAGATGGAAGGAAACAACATAAGAAAGGAAAAACAAAAAAGACCATTACTAAAAGGGCTTTAAAAGCTGCTGGTCATACTGATCTCTCGGGAAATGCATCCAAAGATATCCTCCTGATGCAGAAAGTAAATTTCTTATCTATGCACTTTCATATATTTTTTTTTTCTTTTCTGTTTATATTATTTCCATTTAATGTTTGGTGCATTAGATTACAAAATATAGTAGAACCTCTTTAAATTAATACTCGGTTAATTAATACAGTAGAATAATCTCTTTAAGTTTGTAAATTTTTTTGGTTCCAATGTATATACTAAGTAGCTAATTAGGGGTGGCAGTTATGACACGACCCATGTAACCGACCCGAATACGACCTGCAAAAAACAAACATGAACACGACCCGTTATTTGGTTCGTGTCAAAGCGTGTTGACCCAAAAAATTCACAAAATTAATGGTCGTGTTTGGGTTGAACTGATAAACACGAAACAACCCATCTGCAACTCTTTCTTTTTCTTCTTCCTTTCTCTCTTATCTTTTAAACTCTTTTTGAGCTATTTCTCTCCCCTCTTTCTTCTATCTATCTAACAAGGAGAACTTAGTTTTTTAGTTTCTGATCTCTATTTTTCTTCACTCTTAGAAGATTTTGATTTTGAGATTTCATCATTTTGTCAAATTCTTCAACTCAGATTATTACCAAAATTCGAATTAAACCCAATTATCTATTGTTTAAAACTTCTATCTGTAATATTCTTTGTTAAAGGAGGAAGAGCAAAAGTTCGAACACAAATTGCTACATAATATCTGAAGATCAGATTGATTTAGAGATCTGATGGATGAAGATATGAAGAAACTTTTTTTTTTAATGTAGATATGAAAAACCTGTTACCTGTAGCGTGTCACTAGTGTTGGGTCGTGTAACCCGCAGGTTGTGTTCGTGTCGACCCATTTTGACCTGTTTTCTAATCGATTCATATTCGTGTCGACCCATTTGGACACGCAACCCGAACAGATCTGATCCAAACATTACCCGACACGACCCATTGCCACCCCTATAGCTAATAAGCTGAATCAACACTCGATAAATTAATTATCTCTCTAAGTTAGTAGCATTATATTTATATAATAGTAACACAAAAATCAGAAACTAGCTATCTTTACATTCCCTCTTGTCTTATTTCCCATTTATTCATGCTGGTTTTAGCCATGTGTTTAGAGAACATTCTAAAGCACTATAATGAGAGGATGGAAACTAAGAATAATTACTTAGTTAGTGCTGCGACCATAATAGAAATTCTGAAACTTGAAACTAGCTATTTCCAACATATGATACGGAAGAGAAATAATGGTAATTTTGGAGAAACGGATATACCTGAGCTACAAAAGATCATTGATTATCGAATGTATGTAGTCTATGTCATTGAGATGTAATCTTCTGAAGCAGGTGTGAAAGATAGTTGATGTGTTTTGACTCTTTTTCATGTGCTCCCTTTGTGTGGATTAGTGCTGATGGGTATGTTTGATTTTCCGGAAAGTATTATGAAGATTGGAATTGAAATTTCACATGAAGTTTTGTCTCATCGTCCCGCATTTCCACCCTGCACCAACTTTCATTGACATCCTCCCTTTTTCTGAAAAATCGATTTTCTGCAACATATCAAACAGACCCTATGATTTAAGTGCTAATTTATTGGGATTTAATTCCGAGTTATTGGGATTTATATGATCTTTCATGAAACATAAAATATTAATGGGTAGTGTGACTGGAGGGTTTTGTTCTGCAGATTTTTTTATGTAAGTTGGTGACTTTTGGGGGTTGTCTCCTATAAGATTTGTTGTTCCTTTTCTTGGCTTCCTTAGCATTTTTATATTTAATTCCAAGAGCCTTAAATTACTCCTGCCGGGCTGTGAAGATATGGATTTTGGCGACTTTTTTGGCCTTCTGATTTGTGTCTTTCTTGACTTTCTGTTAGGTATCATAGATAGCATGTTGGTTTCAGACAAGTTACTAAATTTCGGTTTCGGTAAATCTTTCAGTGAGTATGGAAAATGAAACATTTCGGAATTTTCGAAAAACTTTCGGGAAATTAATGAAAAAAAACCGAAAATTTAGAAATGTATGAATTAATCAATCATTTAGATTTTGTGATAATATAACACTATAATAACTTTAAAATATGAATGGTATAGATGTTTTGTAAGTTCAAAACTTAATTTTCAAAGTAAAATAGAAAATTGAAATATAGGAGAAGAATTTTACATGCCTCAAATAATCAAGATGAAGAAGAGAGAAAGCTAGACTCTTTAATTTAACTTCTTAGGGTTTTTCTTTATGTGTAATAACTAATAAGTAATAGCTTAATGTGATTTTTTATGGTTGTTCATGTTTCTAAGAGAAGAGCACAAGTTTTAAGAGTTTTTAAGAGAGAAAAATACAATTTTCAAAGTGACTTTTAATTTACAATTTTATAATTATGGTTTGTAGATATAAAATTGAAATTTCCGAAATTTTACAAATTTGCACTGATATTTGACGAATTCGAAATAATTTCAGAAAAAATGACGTCATTTTCCGAAAAACATTACATATTTAGAATGTATGCTTCGAAACCACTCGGTCTCCACCGAAATATGAAATTTTTCCGAAATTTAGTATCTTGGTTTCAGATAGGGCCTAGGAAGAGGGAGAAAAAGATGAGTTATGTGGTTATAAAGAGTGAGTGATGCAGAACAGAATGCCTAATAGGATGTTCCTATTTTTTGGACCATTGTTTCTAAATTTAGAAGTCATAGTTTATTTAGAATTCTTAGTTAATTAGAACTTAGAAGTATTTAGGAATTAGAATCCTTATTCTATACTGTTTTTAGGAATAGAAGTCTTAGTTTGCCTATATAAAGGCCTGAGTAGTC
>JABWDY010043241.1:9084-21762 GCA_013358455.1 Thalictrum thalictroides | reverse complement strand
TAAACTTAACCCGACAACCCAGTCCCATTTTTTATGTTCAATTTTGAGAATTTAATGTTCACCTGGAAAAGAGGATGGAATTTCCCCGAGCATGCTTTCACAACCTCCTGTCCGACAATACCGCCAAACATGGCAGCCATGGGATTCAGAACAGCCCTGGAGCCAAATGTGAAATGTCGTAGAACTGTTTTGTCAGCCTCCTGAAGTCTTCCATCGCCCATGTTCTCATTGATATTATTAGCCAACAAAACAAGCTTCTGAGCATCCTCCTCTGATCCGGCAACCGGGAAGCGGTCCACCTCACAGATAAACATATCCAATGCTTGAAAAGCCAAGTGCAACAATGGTGGACGATCGAACTTGGAGAAGTCACTAAGAAGGAAATCTCCTGGATCCTGAAGTGCATCTTTCAATCGCTTGAAGTGCAACGTTTTAGGTTGTTTTGCCTGTGTGGCAATACCACCTCCCTCGTATGCACCATAGTTTGTAGTGTCTTCGTCAAGAATGAAGGAGTAGGGGCGAGCATTTTTAACTCTTCTTGGCTTCCCATCATTCAGTTCTTTCATTCCTTGGACTTCTGAGAACACAACCAAATCCCCATCCTGAAACTCAACCCTTTCGTCATCCACAAATGATACGAGCGCAGGATTATCATTGCTAATTGAAGCAATAATACCTGTATGTGGTTCTTCACCATCAACATCAACAACAGTGAATTTAGGGCCAAAGTCACAAAATACGCCGCCAAACAGGCCCCTGACTTCGGCTTTGATGAATGAGATTGGAGGCTGGTGATTATGGCAGTAATCATCAAACTCAATTGCTTTGCCCAAGCTGATATCTGTAAACACTACAGCCTGCAAAAGTGCATAAGCAGCAACGTTATACAGGTATTACAATATGATTTTCAAGTCAAATCTAGAGACATGCATGTGCTCTAATTTCTAAGGCCAAGACACAATATGCACAAAAATCATGTACATAGGGTTCTCTAAACTTGTTTGATATGGTAAAAAATGTTAGGTGACACCACTTCATAAGCAAGATGAAAAAATACCATGGACACAAAAAGTGACAACCACAATATACGTTTTCAAAACACAACCACCATGAGTCCATGATTAGTTCAATTTCATTGAATTCACAGCTTCTAAAACATAATGAAGTTCATTTTTGTAGTCAATGTTCTAAAAGACGCTAGGCGGAAGCTTGGCGGTGAGGGAGCGCCTAGCGCCTAAACGGCTAGGCGGGGGTCTAGACGGATTAGGACGGTATTGGTTATTTGCTTGTATTTCAGCAAATACTAATTCATTTAGGCACATAGTATACTAATTAATATTCCATAAACTCAATATTCTAATTCATATAAATATATAATCTAATCTTCCATCTCTTCATTTTCATAGTCTTCAACATCATGCTCCTTGTTCGACTCAAACTCAATTTGAAAAGAAAAGAGGAGAAATCAATTTGAAAAGACAATGAAAGAGTAAGATTATCTTACTTAGTAGAGAACCAACGATCCAGATGAGAGAGAAACGATCCACTGATGAGAGAGAAACCGATTTAGAAGAGAGAGAAACACGATCTTCTGATGATGGTGATGAGAACCAACTGATGATGGTGATGAGAAACACGATCTGATTTGGGATGGAGGTGCAGGCGTGCAAGAAGAAGATGGGAGAGAAACGCGATCTGATTTGGGATTTTTGGGTTATGTGTATACCTAACCCGCCCAGACCCGTCTAGAACAGCCTAGAACACTCCCAGACCCGCCTAGAACCCGCCCAGAATTCATACCCGCCTATATCACCCGACTAGCCCCAAAATAACACTGTTTTGTAATATGATCCACGTTTGTAATATGATCCACTGTTTTTAGAACACTGTTTGTAGTATGATCCACGTATATCAGTACAGTGGTCAAATGTATTCAATAACACGTTCAAATTTTTAATAGGATTTAACCATATTACCAAAATAAAATAAAAAAAGTTGGGCTCTCATGTTCACATGGGATCTTAAATTATGGTAAGTTTTAGAGTCACTTTAGTCAAATAGATTGATAAATTATGGGATTTAATTTACTTTACATGATGATTACGTTTAGGTGGTCTTATAAAAAAAGTCCAATATATTGATAACTTGGCTAGTCTTGTAATGAGTTATCTGCTTTTGAGGATCAGTTCAAGATGGGGGAAAAGAATACATGTATTCCTATTTTGAATCTACTGGTAAAAATGCAGCAATACTCAGCGCACAACTCAGCAAAGGAGCATGGTCGAGATTATGGCACCAAGTTGTGTGCCACATCAGCAGCTTATTTGTGAATAGAAATAGAACCTCCATTACCACTCTGAGCTAAAACTGTCAGATCTTTCTTATTCATATTTTCCTTTTAGGTCCATTTGGGGTTCAATAATAGTGCTAATTGCTAAAATATGATCAAGCTTATATTGATGACTGTAGAATACAAGGACAGAATCTGATTGGAGAAACTACATGCAAAGATAGTTTCAGCGTAAATAATTATCAAGCTATTCATGCGGTTATAACTACAATTTGAAAATGATTCTTGAACATGAAACATGCCACAAAGCAGTAATAAGTTAAGTAGCAGTCCTAAAATTTCCGGATAGTTGGATTGTTGGAATACATTTTTTATTAAAATGAACAAAAATAATGGGCATTTTCCATAGTAGATACAACCCAAATTTCAACATACAAATGTATCAAACTGAGTACTATGAAAAACAGTAATGTGATTGTTTTATATTTTTTCAAAGCATGTGCCGTTCTGGCCATAAGAAAGTGAATCATCAATAGAAAATAGAATGGATGATAAACTATCTTAACTAGAAGATAGATGTAAAAGTACCTGGAAATCAGAAAGTTGTTCTGTAGTCAATGGGCCGGTTAAGGTAGAAACAAGCACAGCATTGTTCAGATCTTGCAGTTTCTGTAAAGAAGCAAGTGCTCGATTCTTTCCAACATCATCCTCTGAGAAAATAAAATTGCTGGACAAATCCCACAACTCCACTGTACCTTCGTCATGCAATGTCACAGATTTGACACCAGCAAGAATAAGGTTCTTTGCTGCAGAATTAACCACCCGTGGTAAGAATATCAGCAGACGCTTAAACAAATCTCACTAACAATGACACAGAATGTAGGTGACCGACACAGGCATTTCACACAACACAATTACACAAGTCTACCCGTAGGTTGAGATGGATGTTAATCATAAGTACATAACAACATATAAAATACATCTGACCATACCACCCCATAAACCCATGATAATTGATAATACATAAGCTTGTAAATTTTACACTTTTTAAAAATTCTGGTTCTTTGAATACTCTGACAGTAGATAAACTCCTTCCTATCCAAATTCCAAATCAAGTGTTTCATAATATATATTGAAATAATCGAACATTATTGGTGTACCAATTAAGGTGAATGAAAGTACAAGCACAAAAAAATCAATCTAGCTATGATAACACAAGCACAGGTGACCATCCATTTCTGGAAACACACGCCAGAAATCAACTACTTAAGCTCAAATAGCAACAAATAAATCTTCTCAACTTAACAAATATATCAAAATAAAAACAATACAGACTACAGCTACTAAAATTGACAGGTTACACACCAATTTCAGCACCAAGGCCCTGCATCCCAGAAATGAGGATGTTAGAAGCAAAGAGTCGCCGCATCGTCTCTCGCCCATACACCGCAAGCTGCCTACTGTGCAAATCCTCATCAATACCACCGAAAGCCATGTCTACCGAAGACCTAACAATTTCAACTTCTTCTTCCCTGCTGCAATTGCTACTTTTACAGTTGTTCAAGTAATCGATCCGAGGCTTCTTGTTGCTGCTGTTGTTCTCAAATACTACTACTTCTTCTGGTCTTCTTTCAGCAGCTCTCTTTCTAGGAAGCATAGAGAGCAAAAAACTGCTCAAAATTGCACCGCAACCCATTGAAAACAAGACGAAAATGAAAAGATTCAAGAAAGTAAGTTGTTGTTGATGTGGCGATGGTTTATTTTCAAATAAAAACTTTAGAACAATTGAGATCAGTATTGAAAACCCTAATCCTAATCCAACAACAACAAATCTAAATTCCATAGTTGATTTGATATTTTATTAAAAACGCAAATCAGAATCTAATGAGTGAGAAGCAAAGAAGAAGTGAAGAGAAAGGCAAAGAACATACCGAAAGATTTCCAAAGTTTGTCTTGCAGAACAGCGAAGAAAGAATCAGATTCGACGAATCAACGAAGAAGATGAAGAGAAAGAAGAAGAATACGAAATGTTCTTGTTTGACAATTGTTGCTTTGGTTTTAAGCTGAGAAGATTGTTCAACACTTCAACGCAGGTGTGAGTTGTTGTGGCCTTGGGCCTGATAAATATTGGGCCAGAGTTAAATACAAGCCCATGAGTCCAAATCCAACAGCGGGTTAACTTTTGAAAATGTGCCTTCAATGGAAGTGGTCGCCCTTAAAAATAACAAGTGTCAGTTAATTTTGGAGTTTGGAATGGATAACATCTCGTCTTCTACTAGATTATTAAAAAATAAATAAAAAAATCTCGTCTTCTATTCTTCTCAAAAGAAAAAATGGAGTATCTACTTCTCCTTCTTTTCTTCAGTCTTTGCACTACTAGTACTAGCTCTTCTTCTTCCCATCTTCCGGACCATTTCTTCAAATCAAACCGCATACAAAACGCATCATCACCTGCTGAGTATCTCGAGGTAACAAAACCTCTATTCTTCGATCACATCAAACCTTCATGTACTCTCCTCCTTCTCCAACACGACTTTGCCTACACCTATGGATTACCACCAGCTTCAACTCTCTACGCTCCACCGTCCGATTGCCCAGGTCCATGGACCCACATCGTTCTCCAATTCTACGCCACTTGTAAAGGAGAACAATACGATCGAATTGTTGGAATCTGGTTAGACGGAGTTGAGATTCTCCGAACTAGTACACCCGAACCTACAGAATCTGGAATCTTCTGGAAGGTTCGGAAAGATGTTACTAGGTACTCTTCTCTTCTTTCTCGTTCTAACTTAACATTAACTGTAATGCTTGAAAACATCGTTAGCCAAGTTTTCACTGGAATTTATCATGTTAATGTCTCTTTGTTGTATTATAATGGAGAAGAAGCTCAAGCTAGGATTCCGGTAGAACCATTAGGTTTTATAAGTGAATTGAAACCCCAATTAGGGATTAAGATAAAGGAAGAACTTTTGGATGAAAAGAATGCAGATTTGATAATTCCAGTTTGTTCAGATGGTGGGAATGATGGGTTTTGGTTTCGAATTCAGAATGAAAAAGATGTGCATTTTAAACAAATTCAGATTCCTATGAATAGTTATAAAGTTGTTCTGGAGATTTACGTGTCATTTCATGGTAATGATGAATTTTGGTATTCCAATCCGCCCGATTCGTATATTGAATTGAACCATTTGACTACTCCAAGAGGAAATGGCGCATTTCGTCAGGTTTTTGTGACAATTGATGGGGTTTTTGCTGGGTTTGTTATGCCATTTCCAGTTATATTTACGGGAGGAATTAATCCGTTGTTTTGGGAACCTGTTGTTGCAATCGGGGCATTTGATCTTCCTTCATATGATCTTGATTTATCGCCTTTCCTTGGGTTGCTTTTGGATGGAAAGAGTCACTCGTTTGGGATTGGAGTCACTGATAGTATTCCCTTTTGGCTTGTAGATGCAAATCTGCATTTGTGGTTGGATTCCAGTTCGCCTACTGTGATGGCCAAGTCTGTTATGTCTAAAGTTTCAGCTTTTAATGTGAAGCGAAAATCAAAATTCCAAAACCTTGATGGAAAATTTCAGATAGATTCAGAAAGAAAGATTGAATTCTCTGGCTGGGTTAATTCTTCCATAGGGAATCTGACCACCTACACTTCACACGAGTTTAAGTTTAAAAACAAGATAAAGTTCAAGAACCATGGACAGTTCAAGGAAGTTGAACAAAAGATCAAGGTGAAAACAGAAGTGAAGGTTGAGTCTGATACAGGAGAGCCGCTTACTCGAAAGACTATCAAAAGAAAATATCCTCTTCATGTCCAGACTTCTACTGTACCAGGGTTAGAGAATAATACTGATTTATTGATCACTAATGTTTCTCATGTCTTATATGAGAAACATTCCTTTAGATCTTCTAGAGTGGACTTGTCGAGGTCTGTCTCTAATAATCAGGTCTGTGGTGGATGGATGGTTGTCCAAGATCACTCAGTACTTTCTGGAGACGCCAGCACTGATCAAACTCTTGTGTACAAAGATGAAGCTGGTTGCTACTCCCGAACTATATTTGCAAGTAGTGGAAAGGTTTTACGAAATAATTCAACTCTTGGTTGCACCTCTTCCTTGTAAATGCTTTCTGCATAAGAGATCCACTGGTATAAGTACTCTATAATTAACTGTTTTGTTTGCTGCCTTCCTCTGTATTATAAAAAGTATATACACTGTTATAAATGTATTCTAAATTTAAAGTGTTTCGTATTTTGCTTTCTTCTGTATTATAAAAAATGTATAATACACTGTTATAAATGTATTCTAAATTTAAGTGTTTCGTATTTTGCTTTCCTCTTATTATTAAAGGTAAGTTCAATTATCATTCTGTTACCAAGTTCTTCTTTCTGTATTACTCTCTTTTCACATATCTTGGACCTACTGTACTCTGCAACTTCTTTTCTTTGCATTTAAAAGTGTATGTTAAGAGAAAAGAGCTGGTTAGTTCAGTTTGTGTTTGACAAACTCCCCAAACACCTGTTGGGGCAGATGATACTAGCCCAACGAGTCCAAGGAGATCTTGACTGGTTTGGTGCAGTCTGATGTTCAGGGAGATCCATCAACCCAGAATCTGCATTATTTGGTTGATGATCTCTCAAGATAAGAAAACCCAAACAGGATGCTTATAAGTGTTGATCATTCTTCCAAGGAACATGCCTATAGAGAAACATGAAAGATATGCGACACTATTTGGTGGAGTCATTTGACAGTTGTTGATGGCTTGTAAATTTCGCAATAAGAATATAAATCAGTATGGATTTTGCATAATACAATTGTATTACATAATCTTGATCAATCAGGTGATCTTCAAATTTTATTTATTTTTTACATTTGGTCCATCAGAGAAGATGCTTTGAGAAATTTCCTATCAATCTAAAAGGATGTTAGAATATCAACTTTGGTACACTTCTATGTTTTCAGCTTGATAAAAATGTGACAGGCAGGAGAACAACTTTAAGTTTGCCACCAATTATCTTTCCAAGGTTAGGTTGAAGTCTAATTATTACCCCCGCAGGTAAGCACCTCTTCTAGAAATTAAAATGTAATTCGAAGTTTTCAGAGAACTATTGTCAGTAAGCAATATAAGCGCACCCAAAAAAGTTCCAATCATTAAACATAACAACACAAGATTCTGTTTAAAATACTGAAGATAAGAAATTATTACAAGAAAGAAGATTTTTTTTTCTGTCAGCACTGCAAACAGAAGAACAAAATTAACTCAAAGAGAAAGGCAGCAGATAGAATTTCACAAGTAGCACTCAACATTGTCATTCAAAAGGCGTAGCACTGTATACTGCCATACCATTTATCATGCACAAAAGTCAAAGCATTGATTTCCAAGTGTGCAACGCAACAAACATGCCAGTTGCAGACTCCTCTGAGACACTTGGATAGGTAGTGTGAAACAGCTTGGATGAAAAAGCTTCATGTGTAAACCGCTCACCAGCAACAAGTCTCTTAACAAAGAGGGTATAAGTACATTTGCCAAATCAAATTTCTTCATATGCACCCCAATATCATAACTACAAGGGTACAGAGATCTTCTAAAGGTGAAAACAAAACATGTGCAAAGTCCACTCCATGTCTCCTTGGGATGTATACCCCTTCGTGCCAGTGAAAGATAAAATTTGTCTCATTGTCATCGCAGTTGTATTTGCAGTTCCCATTGTTCATCTCACTTAGATAGTGACACGGCCTTTTCTTGATTACATCCTCACTATTCTCTTACTTAGACGCAGAATAAGTTCTTCTCTGGTTTTCTCCTCGCCAATCCAGTCACTTTTCAGTGGCCCATAAATGTTATCACAACCATTGTATCTCACAACAAAGTTAATTCCAAATAGCTTTGTTTATGCTTCAATCTTATTGGACAATATTTAAAAAGAGTTCAAAACTAAGGTAAATCTCAGACCATATCACCATAGACAGCAAAACGTTGCAAATTTGTCACTTTTTACTGCTTGACTACCATTCAAACTAACAACTGTCTAATAAAAATAATAAAGATAAAGAAATGATATCAACAACTATGAAATGTACACAATCGATATAAACCATTTATAATCGCATTTCTTATTTCTTGTTTTGTATGACATACTATCTTTTATATTATGAAAGACATATACATTGATATTGAGGATAGGAAGCATAGCATAATGATACTATCCATCCTCGTCAAATAGACCAAGAGAAAACACAATGGCAATAGAAATTGCATTGGACAAAAAGACTGAACTATAGAACCTATTTTCAAAAAAAAAAATTCGACGTGAAAAAGTTTTAAGAGACATAGGAAAAAATTATGTTGCCTCTATGAATAACATCACACAATATAACCATAAAGGATATGAACAATCACTGCCAACAAAATCCTATTATTTGCGTTTTCCGTGTGCAGGACGCCAGAAACCTTTCCTGCCAACAAGGAACTGACCTTGATAGAAAGTAGTTTCCCAATGCAGTGATCTCAATAGAGGGGTCAGTTTAGTAATTGTATCTATGTCATCTTGGAGGAGAAGCCATCCACCCGGTCTCAATATCCGATCCATCTCAACTGCTACATCAATAATGTCACACCTGGGGATGAAAAACCACAACATCAGGACCAGAATAAAGTAATAAACAAGGCACAAAATGTCCACAATCTATGGAAAAAGTTAATGTTGTAGTTACCAAACATAACATGACAAGTACTTGGTCACATAGATGAATTGTTCACTAAAATTCATTTGGCTAATGACAATCCATGAGACCATGAGTCACAATTGGCTATGAGTGGGACTAACGTGGATGCACAAAACGGGTGATGTGGAACACGCATGGGACTTTGGTTCAGAATAAAAGCCCCCTCTGATACCAATATTATACCATGTTAAAGTCCTGGGGGTCCAACTAAAAATTAATTGGCAGAACTTATATATTATTACTGAGGCCTGACAATGTCCAATGTGGGACTAAACATCTTAACAGGATTGAATACTTGAAAGTCCAAAACTAAGTTCAGATCAACAAAATTTCGCAGTAATGGACTGAAAAGGTTTCATAGTGATTGCTGACCTTTTTGTAAGATTTATGAAGAGGTAATTGGCATGCAGTAGATCATAAGTTCGAGGATATGTATTCAAAGCCTCACACCAGTCATGATAAATTCCTATCAACCCCCGGTCAAAAATAACAGAGAGAGTATCAGGTACGTTGATTGGTACAACATTCATTACCCAAAGGGACTGATCAACCAGTGCTGCTGCAAATCTGATAAGATGAGAAAATGTTTGTCAAGTTCTGTATAACTTTGTTCACGTAGATCACTATAAAAACTATTTAGTGACACCAAATAAAAGTTAAGAGAGAGTCAATTCTGATCAATAAATACAACACAGAGTAAATATCCATCAGCAGAGCAGTAAAAAAAAAAACAAGTAGGCGTCTTACCCTCCATAACCGGCATTCATATCCATTACATTCCGAATGCTTGACCAGTTGATGGCAAGGGCATCCAAGTAAACTTCGGATACAAGCACAGACCACCGTTTTGTATCCGCAATATATGCTTCTTCGGCACTCGATTCCATTCCTAGACTATGGGGTTTAATGCTAAGCCTTTCAGGCCAAGAAGCAGGCCAGTTAAGCTCGCTCGAGCTAAGTTTTGGAAGACAACTTCCAAGTGGTACATACCTGCCTCACAAACACAAGCGACAGAAAATCATAAAAAAGGAGACAGCAGCATGAAATAGCCAGCAATGCCAGTTTCTTGTCACTAAAAATACCATGAGTTATTTGGCCTGTCCATTTTATCACACAAAGGAGGGCTATTTTCTTTCCGTCCTTCATAGCAAGAGTTTGAGACAGGCTTCTGATATATCACAAGTCCTATTCCAGATGAATCCACAGTCTTCGCAACTGCCTTCCAACATATGGATTCTGTCAAAGCCACCATAGCTGCAGGAAAAATTAACCATGAATTAAAAATAGTAGCTTCCAAAACCTGTACAGCATCCAAAGTGAGTATCACATTGTAACTAACAATCATAAGTTTAACACAATACATCAACAATAACAGGTTACAAATAACATTGGACCATAAATTCACAGGTTCAAAAATATTTCGTTTATTTAAGAAAATTCCAATGTAAACATATGAGTGTTCCTTAGCAGCCAAGGGAAATTTCAAGCCCTCAAACTTTCTAAAATTATGTCAGATACCTAACATTTACTTTAAAACTTAATGAAAGAAAAGAGTCAAGAAATCCAAGGGTTGACAAAGGGGTGAATGATTCTTCTACATCTTGTATAATTTGGAAGTACTTGCACTTCAAATATCTAGAGAATCTGATTTTCAGCACTAGCCTTTCGTTTAGTTACATGTGTATACAGAGAGTCCAAAAAAAACCGCTTGGAACTGCAGTATACCCCTCTTGATGATCGATGCTAATGGGAGGTTGTATGTGAGGCTGTGACCTTCATTAATGAATACAGTTGAGAGTGTGCTAACCCAAGCTTGCATGTTAGAAAAAATTAAAAACTAGATAGAAACTACAAACTGAATGCATGTAAGTTGAAATCAAACATTATGCTCATTCTGAACCCTGAACAGGAAGGTTAAATCTTTTGTAAGACTAGTCAGTTCTGAGCACAGAAGATTACTTTTAATACTATACATATGTTTCAGGCTGGTGTTAGGCCTCTTGTTCAAGTCCAACATGAAAGCTATGCCGATTGTCTAAACAAAAGAAATGTAATTACACACCATTCCAGACATTCATATCTCTTGTATCATCACGATAAACTGGTGTTGCAGACCATACAAAAAATCCTCCAGGCCGAAGAATCCTGTTGAGCTCCAAAAGTGGTTTCCCTCCTTCAATTCAACCATTAAAACAAACGAAAATAAATAGATAATTCTGCCCTACAAAAATCAAAAGAAGATATCTTTGACAATAGAAACGGGAAATTAGAGTTAGCATCACTACAAACTTACCATTTGCATCCCAGTGTACCCTGCATCGTGCACAGTGAATTAAATCATACGCATCATTTGGAAACGTAAGCCTTTGAGTACCAATGACCGAAAGAGTGGCAGGAATCCCTCGCTCAAGAGCAAACTGTATTTGAGCTTCATGCTCATCCTTTGGGGCGAATGACATAGTAAGAACATTTTTTTCAAGCAAATATCCACCAAAGCTAGCAACACCACATCCGACATCAAGGATTACCCTTGTATGCTTTCCCCATTTGATGGTAGGTAAAGTCTGTGGGTATACAAGCCATAGTGCATTAATACTACTGCACACGTCCTTTGCCTTATTTTACAAGTAATAATAACATGAAAAAAAAGGAGAGAAATAAAATACAAATTTTAGCATAGTCACCAAGCTGGCCATGTTGTAGGTTGTGCCCTACACATATACAGGTTTCAAGGTGCTGCTACATTAAGTCTAGCGTAGATATTTTATCTTACATTACATTTTCTAAAGCATATGGATCCTGATCAATACAGTATTCAATAAGCAAAATCTAACATGATTTACATTCTAAGATGCATTCACCAATAACCATAACAATACATAAGATAGAGAAGTAGGTTGAAAAGAGAGGAGCACATTTTTAACATGGACAACAGGCTATACCTTCTCTATGAGCTGAATGTACTTTTCTACCCCTTCTTTGAATTGAGTACCACCTCCAGGGAACACAAAATAATTGCCAGACTTCTGCACCCAGTTTTGGCCTTTCTTATAGTCAACAAGCTTTGGATGAGGAACATTGGCATACCAAATCTGCCCAACAAAACATCAACAACTCCAGTTCAGCATTTTAGCAAAAGATATGAGAATTCAGAATTCCATTAAGGATGATCTCAATGTCTTAAAACACATCATAAAACTGATTTAATATCTATTGATCCAAGACATCAGATATAATCTTAGCTGATAAATACAACTGGAACAATTAATCAGTTTAAATTTGAGTTGATTAGTGAAGATGTCTGTAAGTAGAAATGATTATTAAACTCTAATCTACTAATTAATATCAAATCGACTCTTACCAAAGCATCGCAACCTCACCATGTCCCTGCTCTTCGGCCACGAAACTGGTGTCTTGTATCCTTCCGGCAAAGGAATCAAACATCTTGGAGTTGGTGTTGGGCAATGACGTTCTCTGTGTTCCATATGTCTTCTAGAAGGCAAAGCTTTAATCGCTTTCATGTTATCAAGACATGGTATGTAATCATTCGCCATTGCTCCTTTACAAACCTCCCAGCTCCAATTGCTTGAGGACGAAGATGATGATGGGATCTTAGTAACATCTAGTGATTTAGGCTTTTTCGAAACGGGAGGAGGAGGAGAAGAA
>JABWDY010043232.1:1132-11331 GCA_013358455.1 Thalictrum thalictroides | reverse complement strand
AAAAATATGGGTTTTATGTATTATTAAGCCCACACGACACTGATAACTTTGTGCAACACTACTAATCTTGTGCGACGCTGGTAGTTTTGTGTTAATGACAAATATTTCCATAGCAAATTCCACAAGTTTATGGAATTCACTATGGAATAGTTATGGAATTGTTTATGGAAGCGTTGAAGATGGGTTTTGGACACATATTCTATAACTTTGGCAATTTCTACCATTTTATGGAAACATTGAAAATGCTCTAGATTACTAACATACACTATTTTGAAGGACTAGAGACCATTAAAGACATTTGTTTTGAAGATTTGCAATTTTGCACCTTAATTATGGATAGATTTAGGTGGTTTATAGAATTATAACAAACTAGCTAGCAATGAATGTGGAATTTTAAATCTTGTGTTACAATACTTGTCCAAGCAAGGACAAAGCCAAGATTATGTGAATTTTTTTGGAGGGGCAAATCCACAAATACTTATATTTTTATCAAAATATAACTATTTTTTTTTATTGGCAAACGGAGACCCTATCCTTTTTAAATTATGCGCTTCCTTTTAAATTACGTGGCGAAACTTATACTCCATCTGTCCCAAATTAAGAGTCCCACTTTGGGAACTCGGGAGACATCATTTATTATACCTAAAATTAACTAGCTTTCCATTTCTACCCTTATTTAACTCCTAGAAAGTTGAGCAATTAAAACATGTAAGATAAACAAAGTATATTAAATATATTCAATTTTCAAGAGAAGGATAATTTAGAAAGTTTTGTATATTAGCCTAATAAATACATATCCAAAAATAAAAAATGGACAATAATTTGGGACATCCCAAAATGGAATACCGGACTCTTAATTTAGGACGCAAGGAGTATCAAACAATCAGATATGACGTGTTTGGAACCCACTCCACTTTATGAGAGGGTGGTACATTGAGCCACATGCCTATTCACCGAGACCTAACTATTTAGTAGTATATTATAGAATTTTTTTGATCGGGCGACTGCAGTTTATCCATCCTTGTGATCAAGGAGATAAGGAGAGGCGCAATCTATTATTTCAGACCAACAAGAAGGACGATCAACTCTGTAACCCTTTGAAAATTGGTTGTGTTGTTGTGTGAGCTCAACCTTGAGTTCTTCTTGACTACTAAGTACTAACTAACTTTGTTTGCCCTTGACTCTTCTTGGATGAAATGTAGCAGCATGCAATCATGCATGGAGGTTTGATAGTTTGACATGGATTAACAAACATTTGAACATTGACATTACATAGTTGGCATCATGACTTTGATTTTTATTCTAAAATCAAAACCCTTTATATTTTTTTTTAATATGAATAAGGGCGATTACTTCTGTAAAACTCGTTACTATGCAGACTACGCGAGGTGGACCGGCGTATATTTGACTTTTGTGATTTTGACTTTTATTTCATAAATTAATAAACGGATTTATTAGTACCTGCTATAGCCAGTCATTTGTTACCGGTTAACGGCTAGAATTTATAGCTAAAGTGCTAAACAGTGACACTTTCTTCTCTTTTGCGCTTCCTTCTTCTTGCTTCTCCAATGATCAAATAGTCTTCTAAAACAGGTATAAAGTCAAACCAATCTTTTTTCTCTTTCTCTCTCTAAACCAATTAATTCCATTCATCTATCTTTCTCTGGCACTTTTTTTGTCTTTATTTTGGTTGATTCTTCTTCTTATTTTCTTCTTCAAATCTCTGTTAATCATCACCTTGAAATCTAGTGGTTCTGTTTGTTTCTTCAGCTTTATTCTCCTTTTTTTTAATGCTTGGTTGTTCATCTGATCTCTTAGAATTGTTAAAATTTAGGTGGGTTTTGTTTGGTTTTAGAATTTGTGGTGTTTGTGCGTGGAGAGATGAGTTTTGCTTGAAATAATTTCTTAGACTGATAGCAAAAGAGACCCCTTTAGTTATTCTGGAAGTTGTGGGGAGGGATTGCTTTCGTTTCTAAGTGTGTTTGGAGTGATGGGTTTTGAAGATTTGATCATTTGGTTTATAATTTTGGGGTTTTGTTCCCAAGCTCAAGTTTTGTATTCTCAGAATCAAACCTGCAATTCAAATGATCTTAAAGCACTGGAGGGTTTTATGAAGGGTTTGGAGGTGACAATTGATGGTTGGAAGTTTACTACCAATGATTCATCATCTTCTTCAGATTGTTGTAGCTGGTTTGGGGTTGTCTGCAAGTCGTCTAGAGTTATCGGGTTAGAAATTGTGCAAAAAAGACTCAAAGGTAACATTTCTGAATCCCTGGCTGGTTTGGATCAGTTAAGAACTTTGATTCTATCTCAAAATCTCCTAAATGGTCCCCTTCCATTAAAACTGTTCCATTTGCAGAAGTTAGAGATTCTTGACTTGAGTTACAATGCTTTTAATGGCTTCATTCCTGTGGAGGCTAATCTACCCTCTCTAAGAAGTTTCAATGTCTCCCAAAATTCTTTTGTTGGAGCCATTAATACAGGTGTCTGTAAAAATTCAACTCAAATTCGAGTTCTGGATTTCTCCATGAACCATTTTTCTGGAAACTTTCCAGTTGGGTTTGGGAGTTGTACTTCCCTACAACATCTTTCAGTGTATTCAAATTATCTTAATGGAAGTTTGCCCGAGGATTTATTCTTGTTAAGAAAGTTGAGATACTTGCATATTCAAGATAACATGCTTTCAGGGATGTTAAGTGATCGTATTGGGAATTTCTCTGAGCTTGTTCGATTGGATGTCTCCCTCAATATGTTTTCTGGATTTCTTCCAGATGCATTTGGGAGCCTACAAAAGCTGCAGCGCCTTTCTTTACAGTCGAATAAGTTTGTTGGCCATATACCCAATTCCATTTCAAACTCCCCTTCCATCCAATTTCTTTCTCTGAGGAACAATACACTTGATGGTTTAATTAGTCTTAATTGCATGGCAATGGTTAATTTAAGTTCCCTTGATCTCGGTACAAATAATTTCAGCGGGCCCTTTCCCGATAGTCTTTCCTCTTGTCGAAAACTGACAGCTTTAAATCTGGCCAGAAATGGTCTTAAGGGCCAGATCCCTGAAAGCTTCAAAAATTTGCAGTCCCTTTCCTACCTTTCACTTACGGGCACCAGTCTTCGTAATATTTCAGCTGCTCTTTTTGTTCTACAGCACTGCAAGAGCCTACAAACCCTTGTGCTCACAGCGAACTTCCAGTCTGAAGTAATGCCAGCGGTTGCAAGTCTGCATTTTGAGAACCTTACTGCTCTAGTAATTGCAAATTGTGGTCTGATTGGAAATATTCCACAGTGGCTGAGGAGCAGCACCAAGTTACAGTTGTTAGATCTTTCATGGAACAAATTGAGTGGAAACATTCCAAATTGGTTTGGAGGAATGAAATTTCTCTTTTACTTGGACTTGTCGAACAATTCTCTTTCTGGGGTGATCCCAAATGACTTGACCAAACTAGAAAGCCTCATTAACCGTAATATCTCGTTTCACGATTCTTCTCCCGATTTTCCATTCTTCACCAAACGACCAAGTGCAAAAGGCTTTCAGTATAATCAGATTGGGAGCTTCCCACCATCCTTGGAGTTGAGCTACAACCACCTCACTGGACCTATCCCACCAGAGTTTGGGAACTTGAAGAAACTCCTAGTGTTGGATCTGAAGTCAAATAATCTCTCAGGGTCCATTCCCTCTGAGTTATCAGGTATAACGACCTTAGTCACATTGGATTTGTCCCATAATAACTTATCTGGAACCATACCTCCATCTCTCACGAAACTCAGCTTTCTGTCAACGTTCTCTGTTGCGAACAATCATCTATCTGGGAGGGTCCCTTCAGGGGGACAGTTTTCAACTTTCCCAAATGCAAGCTTTGAAGGAAACAATGGTCTCTGTGATGACCACTATCACCCTTGTACAGCTCTCCAGAAATTTCCTGCATCATCTAACAAGGCAAAAAGAAATAGAGGGATTATCATTGGAGTAGCAGTTGGAATAGCAGTGGGGACAACTTTCCTTCTCATTCTTGTGTGCTACATTCTGACAAGAACTGACAGTCACAAACAGAATGATACAAAAGTTGATAATTTTGATTCCTCTGAGAATGTTTTGTATCCGTCTGGATCAAGATCTGTAGTTCTGTTTGAAGACGAGGACAATAATAACGAGCTTTTTATTGAAGACCTGTTAAGATCCACCAACAACTTTGATCAAGCAAATATCATTGGATGTGGTGGCTTTGGTCTGGTGTACAAAGCAACTCTTCCAGATGGGAGGAAAGTTGCTATTAAACGGCTTTCTGGTGACTGTGGACAGATGGAAAGAGAATTCCGAGCTGAAGTTGAAGCCTTATCAAGAGCTCAGCATGAGAACCTTGTTTTACTTCAAGGATATTGCAGCTGCAAGAATGATAGACTTTTAATCTACTCGTATATGGAAAATGGGAGCTTGGACTACTGGCTACACGAAAAGCATGATGGTGCTTATGCACTAGATTGGGAAACGAGATTGCGAATAGCTCAAGGGGCAGCCAGGGGATTAGCTTACTTGCACCAGTCTTGTGAGCCTCATATTCTACACCGGGATGTTAAGTCAAGTAATATCCTCCTCGATGAGAACTTTGAAGCTCATTTAGCTGATTTTGGGCTTGCAAGGCTCATATTGCCTTATGACACTCATGTCAGCACAGACCTAGTTGGAACTTTGGGTTACATCCCTCCCGAGTATGGCCAAGCCTCAGTTGCCACTTTTAAAGGGGATGTCTACAGTTTTGGTGTGGTTCTGTTGGAGCTTCTCACAGGAAAGAGACCTATGGATATGTGCAAGCCAAAAGATCGCCGCAATTTGATCTCATGGGTGTTTCAGATGAAGAAGGAGAAAAAGGAAGCAGAGGTGATCGACCCTTTTATCTATGACAAGCAGCACAATAAGGAAATACTAAGGGCTCTTGAGATTGCTTGCCTTTGCTTGAGCGAATCCCCAAAGGTGAGACCATCCACTCAACAGATAGTTTCCTGGTTAGAAAACATTGATACCTATGGCCATTGACATTTTTAATCATCTGTAAATATATATATTTGCGTTTCATATTCTTGGAGTTTGTGTTCCGGCACAGTATAGAGGGAGCTAACCAAGCAATAAATTTACATGTCAAGTGCTGTAAGTATTTACACTCAAATTAGTTTTTCACTTCCATTGAAGAGAAGACGAAAGTGTAACTAAACGTTGTGCAATATAAATTTTCCATAGACTTCTATATATTCACATGTATACAAACAGAGTGGCAAGAATTGTCACTTGGAATGTTCTTTTGTTGACAATCTTCTCTTCTTGATTGACACTTGGAATATTGTAAATTACTGTGTAATGTAATGCATCACTGCCATTATCTGCAATTGCATGACAAGGTTTTTAACCTCCCTGTGGCAAACTTAGTAAGGCCAATACACTGTAGGAGTTTGCACTGTATGCAATCGCACTGGACACGGTATGTTTCATTTGTGGACTGAGAGCAATACACTTGTTCTCAAAACAAATGATATATGAATTGATTGCTGAAATTGCAGTGTGTGTATTGATTTGTAGATTATGTGATTTCAAGCTTGTGTGTTTGTGTGTTTTCGCTGACACGCAGAAAATGGGAGTGTGTTTATGTTCTTGCCTTTAAGCATAGATGAAGAAGCTTTTATATTATAAAATTACTCTTACTGAGTGGGTGAGGGCCATGAGGGTGAGTGACCTATTGCACGTGCTACTTTTTTTTTTTTTTCCAAGTGGGTGACACTTCTGATAAAAAATGGAAGTCATCCAATGCAGTAGATTACTCATAGGATTACAGTACTAGTCTGGGCAGGAGTATGGGTTCATGATTCATCAACATAAAATCACAACCGTGGTCGTGCCGGCTGACCAAGTTACTTGTGTTGGCGTAGGCTCTAACATTTACGCTTTGGGTGGCTATGACCCTACTTATACCTCTAACCCTACAATTTATAACAAAGCCAACACAGCAGCAGCAGCATGGGAGAAACTACCTTCCATGCTCTGGACCTTCGGCTTTAGTTATTAACTGGAAAATTTTTGTGATGGGTTCTAAACTTCTGATGCTCTTTCTAACTGGACTCGTGGTCCTCCTTGGTCACCAATCAACAATTGCTGGTCTTCCTTCATTAATCATCCACCTTCCAGTTTAATTCGTGCTACCATTACAAGAACCTACGTATGGCGAGTGGCTTGCTTCTGTCCTGTGCTCCTGTTCCCATTCTAGATGGACAGGTCAATCCAAACTCCAAACATGTGTGCAAGTCGTGTGCAATGAAACCTGTCTTTCTTTGATTTTCGTACTTTGCATACTTGCATTTAACTTTGTTTTATCATTTCCATGATGTTTTATTTAGTGTTGTTATGTACTTATACGTACCTGCATCTCAGACTGAAAACTTCTGGAACAAACAATATTTGCACAGTTGTTATCTGACCTTCCAAGTATAAAGTCCATGGTTATTAAAAAAAAATTCCACTGGGAAATTCAATATAGAACTTTTTATTTTTGTCTATATACTTTGAGCCTACATTTGGTTTGTATTACCTACCAGAAAGTGTCCATACTATTGCATGGAAGAATTGAAATATTGGAGAATACAGTTAAATCCTATACATGATTCCATCGAGTCTCAATTTGCAAAAGAATTGAAATTTGAGTAGAACTGCAACCAACTAGCATGGAGTATTTGTACAAAAAAAGTTCAGTATAGCAAAACAGTCCAACACATTAAATATCATCTAAGAAGGAGCCCATAGGGCCATAGAATGTTATAGTTGTTTCACTAATTTCTACTTCAAAGCAGGCAAGGATAGGAGTAAAAAGCAAACTAAAAGACAAAGGGAAGTAAAAAATTTCTACTCCAAGATATAATGCTTCAAAAGGAGCTCTCTTGAAGTCAGTCTGCAACTTATAGGAGAAAATACGACCTTGACACCCACAAGAATATTCTCGAGGCACATTCTCTTTCTTTCAGAGTGCCCAATAGTCTTCTATGTATTTCTTCTAGTCAAAGCCCATACTAAACTACAAAACAAATTAGCCAACTCGTAAATCCATAGCTCCAGTAGTGAAATTGGAGAATTCATAAACTTCACAATTAACCTAACAGTGAAACTTTATTAAGGTTTTATAAATACCAGGTTTAATTTAGAAGTCATGACAGGAGATAAGAGAAACATAACAATGAAAATCATATACATGCATGGCTTGAAGATAAAGGACCCAGTCAAAGCACAATCCTCTAAGAAAAAAATTCGGCTAAGAGTTGAATGTAAACATGGAATGTTTAAATGAGCTTTTGTTATATGTTTAAACCATAAGGATGACAAGGGCAGGGCCGGCCCTGAGTTTTGGGTGGCCCAAATCAGGTTTTAACACTATTGATTTTAAAAATTAACAAAAAAATATATACTAACCAAAATTACATAGTATTGAACCTATGACATTTTCAAATTTTTATAATTCACGCAAACCACTAGTCTATTGCATTAAGTTGTTAAAAATGTGGCCACTTATTCTATTATATATATAGTGTTTTGAGAAAATTTGTGGCCCACATTATACAATTTTTGAATGGGCCCAAAGCAACCGCTTGTGCGGCCTACCCTCAGGGCATATCTAGGTTACACAAAAAGCAAAATATAAATAGTACTTACAATGACACAATACAGATATTTCAATCTGTGTGAGAAGAGCGCACACGAGCAGAAGCTCTTTCCAAAGCCTTTAACCGGTTAGCTTCCATGCGAGTTTTTTGTTCCTCTGTGATGACATCACTCAAAATGCTTGTTTGATTATCTGGCAACTGATCTGGTGGCCCATTCACTATGCTATGATCAGGGAGTACTTGAACAGCAGGGGTTTGGTTTTGTGAGGATAGACACGGTTCCTGCAATTTAGATTATGTGGTTCAGTAATGACAAAAAAATATTTAGTCCATGTCTCCATGATCTTATTTATCAAGCCATTTCAGTCTCACATCCAAACACCAGCCTGAAATTCATCTTTCGTGTTGTATGGATTTTAGATGAACAGGCAAAGCTATTACACCAATGTAAATAAAAGCAGCTGCCCATACAACAATAATGTTCGCATCTAGTCATTTACAAATTTTTTTTTGCTGGAAAGTCATTTATGATGTAAAGCATAGATATAAGCACATGTACTATGAAATCCCCAGTCCCCTACAGGACAAGAACTGCTTCAATATAATAATCAATGGCTACTATGTCCATTTATAATAGTAGCATATAAGCATAACATTACTTGATAAAAATATTCAGAAGAATGTTTTCAACATGCTGTAGAAAAATGAATCAGTATCCAACATACACACAAGTATCATTCAATTGTCCTGAAGAATTATGTATTACAGCAAAAGCATTGATGTTGTACTAGTTTCTAATCATGAACAAAGAAACATATAACAGCACAAATGGGGAATGATAAAAAATACTATGGAAGGCAAAGGGTCAATTTAATTGATCAACTTAGTTGTCAGAACGTCACATTTTATTCTGTCATTTTGTGCACCAGTTTTTTTTTTTTTCATAAAATGGTACATTTAACATAGGTAGTGGCCTGCTATGATTACATATCATCTTGAGTATATTCATCAATCTATTTAAACAAGTGCAATCAGAATACACTAAAAACTAAAAAAAGTGAACAAAGAGGTACATACTTCAGTGGCGTTTCTATAAATCTCGTCAGCCATTTCTTCATCCAAAGCATCAGCATCATGGCTCTCAGGTGGAGGATTTCCTAAATCAGAAACTGGATCCTCACTTCTCACTTCCTCAACAACTACATGAATAACATCAGAATTTAATAGCACTTATCAACAATGAAAATAACAAGTATCTTTATTCTTGAGACTATTTTTATACAAGATTATTTTCTACATGATTATTTTAGTGGCTAGAGTAAAAATATATATCATGGAACATAAATATACAAATACAAAGGACAACTCCTTCCTACAGTCCTCGATGGCAGCAAGACTCCTATGACAAGTCTTGAAAGTTGCAAATCAACTTCAGATATCATGGTGGAACAGGACGCTAAATATTTCAAACTAATATCACAATTCACAACTAAAGTGCAAATTTGACTCACAAAATTTACCTGGCTCCATACTTGGAACATCATGCTCAACTGGTGGTTCGTGCAACTTTGAAGGATCCCCTCCATTAGCAACTCTTTCTTTTAAATCTCTTATGCATGCCTGATTTGAAACAAGGTGCAGAGATCAGGAGTAGCAAATATTAAACAACTTAAATGAATATGCTTAATATATATACACATAGATACATACATAACATATAGATCATCTAGAGTTCCAAAAACAGTTTGGGCATAATTATCACTCCTAAGTCCTAATCCTACGGTGACCAATGTGTTACGTTGTCTTCATAGAAACTTATAAACAGATTAACAGACCACACAACCCAACCTATTACTTGAGAAAAACCATCATCCATAAAACAGCATTGTGGTGCCTTAATATATTTTACATACATATGGATTGATCAACCTAACCACTTAAGGTTTACGAAGGAACACATAATTATTTAGCAGGTGCCTCAACAAAGCACTGAATGTCTAAATGCCATACAATTTGTGCATTGACAGTGCTGTACTTTGCCCACATAATATACACTTACATTGCCGATCAAGTAAAGATCTTATACTACTATATACAGCAAATTTTCAATACAGTAACTAACTACTACGTTCATTTGTTGTCACACTTACATTATATACCCAAGCCTGCTGTTCAATTTGTTTAGTTTCAAGAAAGTTTTAGTCGTTTCAGTTGGCCATTATCATTTACAATAAAAAAAAAGAGACCAAAAGAGTTGATTACCCTAACACGCTTGGTGGCGGCAACTTGTTCCACCTTTTGCATAAATTGCTGGAAAGAGTAATAAGGAATTAACTGCGAATGCCACTGAGTATACAGCTCAATTAAGTTCCCCAAGTCGCTAACCTATCAAATCCCAATTAAACAAATACACCAATCAACCAATTATGTTAACAGGGAAAAAAAAAAAAGCCCCCCTTTAAGGGAGAAAAAAAAATAGAAAGGCCAAAACCGTCATTGACCATAGGGGCCATGAGCCATTTCCATGTTAAACAAACATGAAATCTAGAAATTAATATTAAAAA
>JABWDY010043196.1:26331-37161 GCA_013358455.1 Thalictrum thalictroides | reverse complement strand
TATTGCACAATACATTTATAAGTATAGTATACACATATACATCTGCATCAATACCCCTTTGTTTCATCTCATCGAATAAACTCATCGCTTCATCCACTTTACCATATTTACACAAACCATCCATTAACGTACTATACGTAATCACATCGGGCAAACAATTCGCCTCCACCATCCCAACCTGCAATTCTAAAGCTTTCTCAAACTTTTGCTCCTTGCAAAGCCCATTGATCAAAGTATTGTAAGTAATAACATCAGGAGTTCCCTGGTTCCTATTCCACTCACGAAATACCTCAATCGCCTTTAAAACCTGGCCCCTTTGACAAAACCCTCTAAGTATGAGATTAAGAAGGAACAAGTTAATAGTATAACCACGTTTTACCACCAACCCAATGACACCAAAGGCAAATTCTGGATTTTGGGTGTGTAAGAAACAATTAACTAAAATACACGATGAACGATAATTGGGCAAAAAACCAATATGTGCCATCTTATTATATGCCAAAAGAGCCAAATTATACTCCTTAGACTTATTAAAAGTTTCCAGAAGGAAAACGCAAGTTGAAGGCAATGGATTTAGTCCTGAATGGAGGGCATTATAAAAAAGAGTAGTTGCTTCAACAAATTGGCAATTGGGTTTCTCACAAAGGGATTTAATTTGATTTTCGAGCTCAAATTTTGGGTTTCTCGTTTCCACATGGATTGAAACAGAAGTAGAAAATGAAAAACGAAAGAGGGGGTTTCCATTAAATGGGATATGGTGGTGGGCATAACAATTATACGCTGTTCTTATCATCATTTTATCTTATCTTGAGTGTATGTGTAGATTAAATTTCTGAAAAGAGTGTTCAAGATATATTCAAATAGAAATCAGAAGAGATGGAGAATTTGAATTCTTACCAGTTGTAAAAAAAAAAAGCAATCAAAGGAGTACTTACGGTTGACACAAATGGAGAGAGAAAAGACTGCGACAGAGGGAGAACTAGCAGCAGAAGTAGAAGAGCTGAAGAAGTAGAGCTGTAGAGGAGCACTTTGTGGACCGGACCCATCCATACAGCGTTTATGAAAATTGGGCTGGGCTAATGGGCTCGATCCCTCGACTCGTATTTGTATAGTAACGGTGAAAATGCCTAATATTTCGTACCAGAGAGACTGGAAGTGAAGCCGCCAAAGTACGATCGATCGATATAATAAATCACTGCAAAGAGAGAAAAAGAGAGTACAAATGCAAGCTCTGCAAAGACGATTCTCGCAATCACTTTTCAGTAAAATTTCGTGGATTTCGAGAACCCTCACTACTCATACATCATCATCATTGCATCCTCTGACGAACTCGTCCAATAGTTTTCCGCCACGTGGGACTCTGGTTACCCCTTGGTTCGCCATCCAGCATCGTGGTGCTAAAGTTCTCGGCTCCGACGTACTTTTTCTTCCTCCTAATTACTTAGTGGTATTTTTATTTATAAAATAACTTGTTTTGTTTTCCTAATTATGGATATTGGTGCAATCAACTCGAAATTAACCAGTTGCTTGATCCAATCCTCTACTCAAAACCGATACACAAAGAAGAAAAAATGAATCTTGGGACATATGTCTTATCTCATTTTCTTATATTCAAATAGGTAAAATCAAACTTCTATTGCCAATAACATATGGAAAGACCAGCTGGAAATAATAGCTATAACATTTAGGAACATTTAATACCTTACTTTCCCTACGAGTTCAAAGACCTCAATCTCTTATTCCTATTGTTTGGTGATTCTTTTATCAGGATTGTCAATGAAATGAATTCTAAGCATCTTACTACATTCTTCGAAAAAAGAATAAGTCAGAACAAATTTGGTTTAAATCGCATATTTTACTTCGTAGCTCAAACTTTTATATGTGCAGGTCAGGTTTGGGAATGTCGTTCAGAGAAAAGGTGCAACTTTATCTGAACCCTTTAGTTTACACCATGCCTTATTTATCCCTCTTTTTCTGCTAAACATCCACTAATATATTGTCTCTACTATGGTATCAATGTCAAATTCATCACCAGGGCGTATTTACCAGGTACAGTACTTGTTGCAGATTTACAGAACTATTGTCCTCTATATAGTTTTTTTTTTTTTGGGTGTATGCCATTGCTGGCTGATTCGAGTTGTTGGTCTAAAACTTGCTTTCAGGTCCTAAAATCACAACACACACAACAGGGAAGAGGAGGAGCAACAATCCAGGTTTATTTTGAGAGTTTTTCCTTTCATTTTGATGCTATATAAGAATGCATTAATCATGTGCCCATTTAAGTCTACCTAACAGTATTCACGGAGAGGTCCTGTTTCTGTTAGAATTCTTTCATTTTCATAAAGTCTGCCACACCGTCTTGGCTTCAACTGCTGAAGACAAATTTGGAATTATAATTATCTGCAGTCTGCGCTGACTATCCCTGGGCACTTTCATAGGCATTTCACAAGATTTATGTCCTTCATGTTGTGTTCTTTGAGTATGATGTTCTGATTTGTCTTTTACTGCCTAAGGTGGAGCTTCGTGATGTTGTTACTGGAAACAAAGTAACTGAAAGATTTCGCACTGATGAGGCGATGGAGAGTATGTTTACTTCTATTATTTTTGCTAGCAATTTGTGTGATTTCATTTACAAAGCAGCAATTTAGAAAAATGTTATGTCGGAAATTGTCTATTTATTACTTGCTGAAAGAGACATATGTATCTCCTTTAAGGCCTTCGTTAAGAGGTAACCTAGCAGATGTACTGGTAAAATTAGTATCACACAGAGCAGCCAGGGGATGGGATATCCTCTGGACAATGCATAAACTGATAAAAGTAATATACAAGAAATACAACACACAAAAATGAAATCATTAAGGCCCAGTAATAATGGATCCCAGGAATACACGAAGGACGCGAATAAGATGTCCCTATCTCTTGCACCAAAAGAAAAACAACCGTTTGATGCCAAGACGGGATATGAACCAGGTAAACTAAATTAATGAGTAAATAATGATAACAAAGTGAGGAATTTAGTTTAAGGCTTTCTTAGGTTCCAATGATAGGTCTACCCTTGAACAGTAAGACAACAATATGTTGAAATCCTCGTGATTACAGCGATTGCTAAGAGAAGCATACTTTGGTCGTTTGCTCTCTGTCGAGCAATCCCTGCAGGTATAATGTGTGTTGAACAATGCCATGAAGTCATAGAATTTTATTTTTCCCTTTTCTGTTTTATATGATACTTTGAGTATCCCTACCTTTTGGTTTTAATATTTTTTGTTGTGATATGGTGCAGAAGTTTTTGTTGAGGAGAAATCTTTCACATTTTTGTATGGTGAAGGGGACTCTGTAACATTAATGGAGTAAGTTTTGGAATTCTTATTTCCTAATGAAGTTTCTTATCCTATCTATGCTAAAGAAGTTTTATCGAACGTGATTGTTGGTTCTTTTGGTGTCCACAAGGCCTAATACCTTTGAACAAATAGAAATATCCAAGGAATTATTTGGCAAGGCTGCTGCCTATTTGAAAGGTATTTCACATACATTTGAGAAACTTGTGGTGTTTAGTAGACAGATGATTTAGAGCAAACTATTTTCCCTTGATTAAGACTTGAAAAAGACTCATATAGTCATATATAAAAGCATTTCAGATAGCTAACACAATACAGATTCATTTTTTTTAATAAATAATGATATCATCGATGGCTGAAAGTCTAATATGTCCTTGTAATATGGATCTAGTGCAACCTTCCCTATCTCTGATTTTCCTGGTCATTGGATGTATGGTTCAAGTTCCGTCCAGGATAACCTTCTTCCTTTCTTGCATTCCCCTGAGGGCATTCTTACCATCGTGAATTTGTGTCTGTGTATGTCAGAGCAAGAGTCTGGTAATCACATTCTTGTTCTCTTTTTGTCTGGTCTATCTTGGGGTACTTGGTTGGTGAAGGAGCTTGTTGACAGTTTACTACATACCTGGCCTTTGGCTCCCACAGACATTATGCAATGAGTTTGGCTTGATTGAGAGAGAGTCTGGTTTGGCCGATCGAGGTGAGCATTGCGTAAAGCTGATATCTGTCCATTCTCAAATTGGAGGAGCTAGAGATATTACATTTCAGCATTTTAAATTTAGATGGTCCTTTTTGCAGTCTCGTGGGGCATTTAGTTTGAGTGCAATAGACACCATTTCAAGAGTTTTGCAGTGGATTTTCAGAAAACATTGTCTATCTTGGGTCATTAACCTTTTTTTCCTGCTCGATACTTTTACTATCACATGGACGTGTTAGTTGTTCTATGTCTTTTGTTTGTGCTCCCCTCCTGTACTGTAGATTAATCAATGTACTTCATATGATCAAACTACTGTTAAGTGGACTGTATACTGTTATACAATTTATGAAAAAAAAAGAGATAAAACATAAGTTGCCAGGCAGTATTTCTTTTTCTTTATATGGGGAAAGAAGAAGTGAGATGGGGTGGTCAGATCGTTCACCTACCATATTTAAAAGCTAAATCATAACCTATAGGTCATTGTAGTTAATTTCCATCAAACCGGCCGAATGTAAAGCTGTATGTGTTGTTGTAATTTATCTAATGTGTTTATGTTTCCAATGTTGAAAATGTTAATGCTGCCGTTTCTACTTGCTTACCATTGTCTAAATCACTTTTAGCTGTCTTCTAGCTATTAAAGTTCAATGTTAACATGGATAACAGATGACATGAAAGTCTCCCTGCAAATGTACGATGGCAAAATTATGTCTGCTTCAATTCCAACACGTGTGACATGTACTGTTTCTGAAGCCAAATCTCATGTTAAGGGACTGACAGCCACACCCCAGTGAGTACATCAATTTAATCTGTCATTATATTGTATCACTTATTTTTGTTTGTGTTTTGTCCTTCGTATGTTGACATGTTTTATCCTCGCAGCTCATTAAATGTCTAAATCGTACAAAGCATTGTAATTTGGTGATTTTGACCCCTGCTCAAATATTTTATGAACTTTGACCCACGTGCTTGCTCCACAAACACGCTTGTTTGCTTTCACAAGTTGGAGGCCAAACAGGTTGCCTTCGTTTAGTTTGTCAGTGCTTGATGAGAACATGATTTCAGTTGTGGGTATATATAATATATATATTGTGGATTTAACTTTCAAGAAAATCAGCAGTACTACTTTTCAATTGACTTCTTCTTAGAGGCTGTATCTTCATATGCATTTGTATTACTTCATATAGAATTTATGCTTATCTAATGGATAGTCCTACTCTGCATTACTGTATTTACCAAATGACACATTCGCTCGAGTTGTGTGTTGGATTCCAATGCTGTTTAGTTTTCCAACCATCAATGACAGTTTCAATAAAGGATAATAATGAGGAGACTCGTCTTCGTCTTAATTTTCTTAGAATAGGGTCATTGAGTTAGTAATTCACATATTGTTATTTATTCTAAGTCCACCAAGTATGCACCAGTATATATATAAATATGTCTGAATCAATTTTTACCTGCATTGTTACTTATCTACGCATACAATTGTGTACCTTTTATTATTATACGTGTGATCTAAGAATTTTCTTTGGCATGAACTGCTTAAAAACAGATACAAAAGAGTTTTACTGGACAATGGGGTCACTGTGTTGGTAAGTTTTAAGTGTGACTTGTTGTATGATCTCCTGTGTAATAGCAAATTTTGTTTAGCTTGTCTGATGAACCCAATGAATGTTCCAGGTACCGCCTTTCATTGAAGCTGGTGATGAGATAATAATCAACACAACCGATGATTCTTATATTACCAGGTGAACCTCCTACTGTTGTTACTGTATGTATTTAGCTATTTCTACATGTCTAGTGTGGCTTTGTAGATAGATACCAAAAACACTATTTATACTGCTTTTGTAGCAGCGTGTCAACATGAAGATGCGGCTTCATAAATTTTTTTCCGAGTTTGAAATGGTTCATGTCAGTGTTCCTGTATGTGGTGTCATGACTTAGATTTCACATTTTCTCAGGGCCAAAGAGTAGTATTTATTTCGTCTACAACACAGATTCAAGATGGCTTACTTTTAAAGTGTCTGCAACTCTGAACAGCGAAAAAGAGAGGCTACAACTGGATATTTGAGCAGGACTCGTTATGAAATTATTCTTTTGTGTCTCCTCTTCAGGCTAGAATAGGTTCAGGCTTTGTTTGAAGATAGTAATTCATCGGTTAATGTTTGTTTGTGTTTAATTATCACAACTTCCTGACTGATAAAAGGTTGAATGCGTGAACACAATCATTTTAATCGTAATAATAAGAAGCAAATAATTATGTTAGTCGTTTTAATGTCTTTTCTAATTCTTTTGAGCCTACATAATTTTCTTGTTTCCTTCCCATAAGCCGAGGGTGTGCTTATTAGAACTCGAATGCAACAAAAGGCAGTGTTGCACCTTCACGGCTTCACTCCTAAGAAAGAAACGAACAAAGATAATGTGTGAACCTCGGAGTCTACATGAAATATCAAGATTCATCAGGCATTCAGGCCAGACCATGTACAAAAGATCTAGGACCGATTGTTAATAACAAGTTGAGTTCTGGTCTTGCTGTTGCAGTAGTTCTTTTTGTTCTATTGTCTCCTCTAGATGGACGTACATAGCTCATCGCTGATGTGAACAAACTGACCACTGAGAGACAGGAATTTGGTACTAGTTTAAACGGGCCTAATTAAAACCGATACCCATATGGTCCATGGATCTTAAAGAAGCCCAACGCTATGTTTGCCAGCTGGATTAACATTTTCTATATAAACAGCGTGGAAATTAGTTTCTACACACTTTTAACTTTCAGGAAAAAAGGAAAACAAAATACCGTTAACCCGACAACATTTGCTCTCCAAACCCTCAGTGAAACCTCAGAACAAGCCGCGAGAAGAAGAAGAACCAGGTAATTCTCCCATCTCTCTCTGTTTCTTTCTTTCATTCTCTCACTCTCCGTATCGTGAGATTTTTTGTCCATCTGATTTGCCATTAAAGTTTTGATTTAATTATACCGAAGGTCGACATTGTTGACTTGTTGTTAATCTTAACAATGGTCTTGGTTTTTGAAATTGATTTTTCTGGATTTCTTGCAGTTATGGCAGAAGAAACTCATACTGTTGATGTGAAGGACGATGGGGCAGAAGTGAGTTTTCTTCTCTTTCTTTCTCTTCATTTGTTTTCTACTTAAACAAACAAGATATTCTCAAATCTCATAATAACATTATAATAATTGCCACAAGATCAGCATAATAACTGGAATTTGAACGTATTCATGAGAATTGAATCATGTCCTTGTTATCTTTGATTATTTTAGTAGGGGCATAGTAGTATTTTCCTTTATAGACTTATAACCTAGAGAGTAAATAGGCTCTGTTCATGATTGAACAAGAGATTAGGCTAAGTTTTATTAGAAACTTGGAAAGGTTATCAATGTTTTTACATCGATTTCGTTTTGTTTCTTATTAGTTTGATAATCAATTAGTAAGATCATTACATTTGGAATCTAGAACAGTTTGATTCGGGATTTTTTTTAGATGGAAGAAGGATTTAGATTGGAGATTGAAGCTCGAATGATCAAAGAGAATAAGAGCAAGATTGATGTGTATTTTGATAAGTTGTTTGAGTTGTTGGGTCTAAGAGATGAAGAGAAGTTGGAGGAAAATTCTAATGGTGGAAATGAAACAATAGAAGTTATTGTAGAAGAGGATGAGTTGTTTGATGAAATGTCTGAGGGTTGAAGAAGTGCAGCTGAAAAGCTTCAACAAATTAGTACAAAGTGGAAATGTGAAGGAGTATTTCGAACAATTTGAAGTGTGGAAGACTTACATTGTAAGTAAGAATCTATCATTCTCTAATGAATTTTTCATTTCAAGCTTTATTAGTGGATTAAGAGAGGATATTAAAAGTACAATTTTGAAGTTCAAACCTTCTACTCTAAACCAAGCTTATTACCTTGCAAGTTGGCAAGAAGGTGTTGTAGTAGTCCAAAACAAAAACAACAAACCAATTACCAAAAATTCAGTTGCTACTCACCCATATTTGTCCAATTCATTGAAGCCGAACCATTTACCAATACACCAATCACAAAACCAACAAAACAGGAAGTTGTTGCAATTCAGGATGAAGAAGGAGAAGAGTTAGAGGTAGACGATGACGGGATGGAGGTAGAACTATTAAGTGAAGAGAAACCTATAGAATTTTGAAGATCGGCTAGTATTCTGTTGAAGAATTTGTTAGATGCAAAAGATACAGCTAGCCAGCTAGGAAGGAACAAATGATTCAACAGTGGGTAGTTATGGATGCTTCTGTGAAATCAAGCATTAAGGACTTGTTAAGAACTGTTGGATCTCTTGCGGTGGAGGCTAAACACGTTATTGAAAAAATCGTTTCGATTGGAATTTCTCATAAGGAATGGCCTCAAGTTGTGGGGTCTTTGCTTTTGTAACATTACCAAAGTAGACAAGCTGGCTTCTTTGAAGCAGTTAACCTTGTAATCTCTTGGGTTTGCTTGTGAAGAAATTTTGGCAATGAGATGGAGTGCACTGACATCATGAAGACTTATATGCAAACTCTGTTTAAGCTTGCATCGAGGGCAGTTAGAGAAGACAAGGGGCCTGTTGCACTTCAAGCAATTGAGTGTTGGATTTGCATCTGTGATGAAGAAATTGATCTTCAAGAGTATGATCGCGAGAGTGGCGATTCTGCTTCCCATTCCCACTTCATCAAAAAGGCTTTGTCGGTATTGGTTCCTACGTTAATAGAGACTTTATGAAAGACTCGGGGTACGTATCTTCATTTTTCGACCGCTTATAAGAAAAACAATGAAGAACTGTTTGGTGTTGTTGACATGATGCACTTCAAGCTACTCCTCTACCAACGAATCTTGGTCGCAGTACAAAACAACTTTCAGTTTTATGCCAAGGTTTCTGGTTCAATTTTTGCAGTTTTTTATGCCATTTATGCTAAATGATAGATCAAAGGGAGGTTTAGTGATGCAATTGTTCAAGTTTACATGAAAGTGGAGAGGCTTCCAAAGTCTGAAGGTAGGTCAATGAGCTCTGTTAACTACAAGAGTGGGGAATATCAGTTTGCTGCTGAAGAGATTTTCTCCATGGTTCTCATTAAGATGAGGGAAACTGTTGAGGCTTTTCTTAGAACCACAGTGAAGAACACTGTTGTGACAGCGCCTGCTTACTTTAATAACTCTCAACGGCAAGCTACCAAGGATGTTGGTGTTATTGCTAGACTCAATATCTTGCATATCATCAATGCACCCATAACTGCTGCAATTTCCAATCGTCTTAATAAGAAGGCAACACGTGACGGAGAGAATAACATTCTTATTTTTTACCCTGGTGGCGGTACCTTGGGAGATGCTAAATTCAACATGATGTTATTGCTCATTAAAGTGATTGAAGACAAAACCATGACTGTTGCAACTTATAAGGGTGAGGAAAACCGATTTACTGCTGAAGAATTATCAACCGTGGTTCTTGTCTTGATATGTGAGGTTGTTGGCTTGAATGCATTGAGAATTATTAATGAACTCACTGCAGCTGCCATTTCTTATAAGCTCGACATTAAGGTGAACGGTGGATATGTACTACATGACAAGAAAGGTATGGACAACTGTCAAGTTATATCAGTTTTACAAGCATTGTGTATTCAAGAGTTGGTAACTAACTATGATGTAGACTTGGTGGTACAACCTTTATATATCATTGATCTAGCTGGTCAGCATATGAGTATGCACTTCATTGAGGGGCATCCAAAATCTAACGATAAGGAGATGATAATGGTAGTAGTTGACGAGGCTGTTGCTTATGGTGCTGTTGTACAAGCTGCCATTTTGAGTGGTGAGGGCAATGAGAAGGTGCATGATCTCTTGGTCTTGGATGTCACTCCTCTTTCTCTCGAATTGGAGACTGCTAGTGGTGTCATGATTGTGTTAATTATTCCATGGAACACCACCATTCCCACAAAGAAGGAGCACGTCTTATCTACTTACTCGGACAATCAACTTGGTGTCTTGATTCAAGTCTATGAAAGAGAGAGAACCAGGACCAAGAATAACAATTTGTTGGGTAAATGCGAGTTTTCTGATATCCAACCTGCTTTCCGTGGTGTTCCTCAGATCACAGTTTGTTTTAACATTTATGCCAATGGTTTCTTAAATGTCTCTGCTGAGGATAAGACTCTGTCCCTGCTTATGTTATTGAGTCTTTGTGCCAGTCCACTAAGGATGTGGGCGATATTATTGTTGGATTGATTGTATTGGGCGTTATTACTGAACTCATTACAGCTAGTATTTTTCCAACAGTTTCATCCTTGAGGACAAGAATGATTTTAAGGGGTGGGCATGATTTTAAGGGGTGGGCATTGTCATGTCCCTGTTATTTTGGTCATGACAGTCTTTGCTTATTTTAGTAGGGGCATAGTAGTCTTTTCCTGTACAAAGTATGTAGGGATTTCTAGCTTATAAGATTGAGAGTTGTAAGAAGAAGGTTATGCAGAATGATATAAGTAAATAGGCTCTATTCATGATTGAACAAGAGATTAGACTAAGTTTCATTAGAAACTTGGAAAGGTTATCAATGATTTTACATTGATTTCGTTTTGTTTCTTATTAGTTTGATAATCAATCAGTAAGATCATTACAAATCAATAAAATCATAGATGTTCAACAGTTTTCTACAAGCTCTTACTTAGAAGCATATATAGAGAGTTGGACATTGTTAATGACACAACTTTTTGTGGAAAAAGAATCATATCCTGTTCTTAATGTCCTCAATCTTGCAGCTTGCCCCCTTTGATCCTTCAAAGAAGAAGAAAAAGAAG
>JABWDY010043174.1:0-10625 GCA_013358455.1 Thalictrum thalictroides | reverse complement strand
ATGGAGAAATTGGGGTCTGTGTTTGTTTTCTTCTTTTTCATTTTTAATTTTAAATAGGAAAAAATAAAAATGTTATTTTTATGCCAATTCGATTTCTCAATTTAATTGCTATGAATTTCATATTGACAATTGAGTTTTTCTTATCGAATTGAGCAATGGGTATTGATTTTTAATTGATCTATTTGAGAATTTTTCAATCTGAGATGATAACAAACTTATTGACAAATTGATGATTTTTTTTTTTGTTTCTTAAGGTATAATTGATGATTTATTAGTTTCTAGTAATTATGTTTCCTTCTCAGTTGATTGAATTCTATTTGATTTGTTGCTTCTCAAGGATTTCTTTTCTTTTAACTTTTTCAGCTCAGATCTTAATAGATTTGCACTTAATCTTTTTGTTTAATGTCCATGAGCTCAATAATTTTTTTGGGTGTAATGGATCAGTTCAGTGAGCTTTATGCTTTCTGAATGATTTTAGCGATTGCATCTACTTTGGCATTTCAATGAAGCTTACATGTACTAGTTTGATTTTTAAATCCAGTTCAGCTAGTGTTTGAAAAATTGTGTTTCTGGTCTCATTAGTGAGCTACTGAGATCTTCTATTGTTTATTTGAGTGCTTATTTGGTATATATAGAGATCTTAATGTTTGATATCCGGAGTTGACATTTTCAGTCTTAAGTTTTAATATATATATCATATTACTATAAATTTATGGGTAAGATTTAGTGTCAATTTGATGCTTTACACAATTCTGATCATGAGAAGAGTATTTATCCACAGTAAAGTACTGTAACTGATGAAGAATAAAAGTCAAGTCATTTTTCCTGCTTCGATTTTTGATTTATGGAATGTAAGTTGCATTTTATAATTTCATTATAAGTTCTAATAATTTTCTTTTATGAATAATGCAGTCCAAGCCCCAGAAACCTTTGAATGGCCAAATGTGTCAGATCTGTGGAGATACTGTGGGATTTACAGTCTCGGGCGATATATTTGTTGCTTGCAACGAGTGTGCCTTCCCAGTGTGCCGGGCTTGTTATGAGTATGAGCGGAAAGATGGCAACCAGTCTTGCCCTCAGTGCAAGACACGATACAAAAGGCAGAAAGGTTACTTTTTACGTTTCTTGTTTACTTTATATGATTAACTTCGAAGTATGTTTTACTGGGATCATGGTTATTCAGTGTTCTATTATACCCTTCTAATATAGGGTTGGTGGATTAGACTACACTCTGTTCCATACAAACAATAAGATTCATAGTTAATATTGTTTTGTTTTGATCAAGTAGGGTGGGGGTTGTTGAATCCAAGAAGTTCTCTTTGTAGGATAAATGGTGTGAAAATTTGGATTTGATATGCATCATCAATGCTATTAATTGGGTAGGGAGACCAGTAGACCACATAACACAGACAGCCTCAAAACACTATATGTTCATCCTTTGCTTATATAAAAGAAGGGATCTACTTTAACTTTGATTGTAAAACTCTCGCTAAACTTTTTGTATATCATGCAACTAAGTTGTGTTTGCATATTATGTTTGTAGGGAGTCCTAGAGTGGACGGAGATGATGAAGAGGACGACGTAGATGACTTGGAGAATGAGTTCAACTACATACATACCAGTGGGAAATCAATGCGTCCATGGCAAGGAGAAGATGTAGATCTTTCTTCTTCTTCTAGACATGAGCCAATTCCACTTCTTACCAATGGGCAGTCGGTGAGTTGTGCATGTGACTAACAAGATCTTTTTCATTTTTTATTTAAATCAAGACATAGGTGTGTGGTAGCATGCCATCATTCATTTACATTTGGCAAGTGAGTTGTGAAACTCCAATACTATTTATCATTTGAAGATTGGTTTTATACATTGTTAGGTAATTGTCTCCGAATTCCCTTTGTTCTAAAAGTTTGAAGTATTCATGCGTAGATCCTTTTCTACCCATGTTCAGGACATACCTGATTGACAGTTATGTCTTTCAAAATTCGAATTCTATGGTACACCAGATCAAGTAAATGAATGAATGAGATTGTTCTTTCGGTTTTAATTTGGATAGTTATATCAATTTCGGGCAAGAATTTCTGAAACCAAGCATGTCCAAATTCAGACGACTTCACTAAGACGGGTTTGTTGAATATCTAATGTTGAACTCCACTTAAAGACATATTGTAGAGTAGTTGGTACTTTTTTAGGTAGAGTAGCTGGTAGGTACTACATACAAAACACATAATTTTTCCAAAAAGATCCGTCGTTCGATAATGTTTATGTGTTTATTATACTTCTCTTGTGTAGTTCCTGCTTTCATTTCTTTCCAAGTGTTAGGAATTTGAAGCCTTCTTTTCTAATTGTTAAATTGCAGTTATTATCTATCATGTTTGAAGATATTAATTTTCTGCAAGTAAGGATGGTTTATACAATAAACACCATTGTTATTTACCCAAATATTAAAACCCTTTCAGGTCTCTGGGGAAATACCTGCCACACCTGACAACCAATCAGTCAGAACGACATACTCTGGTCCTTTGGGTTCTGGTGAAAAGCGAGGTCATTCGCTTCCTTATATTGATCCTAGCACACCAGGTAAATTAGGAAATTATAACTTTCTCTCTTCTGTCCCCCTACCCCTCTTTATCATCTCTAAAAGAGTATCTAAGTGTGTTTCCTGTCATATTAAAACAGTTCCAGTGAGAATAGTTGACCCATCAAAGGACTTGAATTCTTATGGCCTTGGGAATGTTGACTGGAAAGAAAGAGTTGAAGGTTGGAAACTTAAACAGGAGAAAAATATGATGCAAATGACCAACAGATATACTGATGGAAAAGGAGACATGGAAGGGACTGGTTCCAATGGTGAAGATCTTCAAATGTAAGGAGGATAGACTGATTCGTCTGCTGAATCAGATGCCAACTCAACTACTTTAACTGTATGAATGCCCATATTTGATTACATACACTCACCATGTCTATCCTCTTTTGCTGCAGTGCTGATGATGCTCGTCAACCAATGAGTCGTATAGTACCTCTTCCTTCTTCCCAAATCACACCTTACCGTGTTGTGATCATACTCCGTCTTATCATCTTGGGCTTTTTCATGCAATACCGTACAACCCACCCTGTGAAGGATGCTTACCCTTTGTGGTTGACATCAGTTATTTGCGAGATCTGGTTTGCCTTGTCATGGATTCTCGATCAGTTTCCAAAATGGTCTCCTGTCAACCGTGAAACATACCTTGATAGGCTTGCTCTAAGGTTGGATTACTTAAAAAATTAATTCTACCTGTTATCTGTACAATCAGACTGCAATATTTAGATATTAGCTTTGATCTGACAGATTTGATCGTGAAGGGGAACCTTCGCAACTAGCTCCAGTAGATGTCTTTGTTAGTACAGTGGATCCTCTGAAAGAGCCTCCTCTAGTGACAGCCAATACTGTGTTGTCCATACTTGCTGTGGATTATCCCGTTGACAAAGTCTCATGTTATGTTTCTGATGATGGATCAGCAATGCTGACATTTGAAGCCCTTTCCGAAACCTCCGAATTCGCAAGGAAGTGGGTACCTTTCTGCAAAAAGCACAATATTGAGCCTAGAGCCCCTGAGTTCTACTTTGCCCAAAAGATAGATTACTTGAAAGATAAAATACAACCTTCTTTCGTGAAAGAGCGAAGAGCAATGAAGGTAAATCTGAAACTATTTATGTGGGTCAGCAATGCCAATCAGAAATACGACATGTGTACATATTTATTATTGATTCATGTGAAACTTTGTCTTTCCTGACTCATTTGATGGAAACATTTTCTTTTCCAGAGGGAATACGAAGAATTTAAGGTACGCATTAATATGCTTGTAGCCAAAGCACAGAAAATGCCTGAAGATGGTTGGACTATGCAAGATGGTACTCCGTGGCCTGGAAATAATCCCAGGGATCACCCTGGAATGATCCAGGTATATGCTCTAGTTATTGTGAATTCGCCTACCCTAAGCTTATTTCATGTTGCCATTTTTACGGTTGTTTAGTATCATTTCCTTGATGAAAATGCAGGTATTTTTAGGCCACAGTGGAGGGCTGGATATGGACGGTAACGAGTTGCCTCGACTTGTATATGTTTCTCGTGAAAAGAGGCCAGGCTTTCAGCATCACAAAAAAGCTGGAGCTATGAATGCATTGGTTTGTGATCTTTGTAGCTCTTACATTGTTCTATTTTAAGTTGGTTAAAATTGTAACCTCCTTTTGCCAATAATCTGGATTAGGGTGTCAATGTGGCAACTCTTGATGGGCCTCACCACCAATATAGCATCATCCAGATTATTTACCTGCATTACTTCCATGTTGTGAATCCATGATTTGGGCACTGTTTGATAGAGTTGGCCTTTTACCTTCTTTCCTGATATGCAGTATGCTATGAACATGATTTGATTTGTCTGTGGTCCTCCAGATTCGAGTGTCGGCTGTTCTGACCAATGGCGCATACCTTCTTAATGTCGATTGTGATCACTACTTCAACAACAGCAAAGCTCTTCGGGAAGCCATGTGTTTTATGATGGATCCTGTGCTGGGAAAGAAAACCTGCTATGTTCAATTCCCGCAACGATTTGATGGCATTGATCTTCATGATCGATATGCTAATCGCAACATTGTCTTCTTTGATGTATGGTCAAAATTCTCTTTCAACCTAAATATATCTTCTCTTTTCATGCTTTGTAATTTGTTTAATGTTTTCTTCATTGGTACTTTTTGTTCGCAGATCAATTTGAAAGGGTTGGATGGCATTCAGGGTCCGGTGTACGTGGGAACAGGATGCTGTTTCAACAGGCAAGCTCTGTATGGTTATGATCCTGTCTTAACTGAGGCGGACTTGGAACCGAACATTATTGTCAAGAGTTGTTGTGGAGGAAGAAAGAAGGGACGAAGTCGAAATAAGAAGTACATGGATAAGAACCGGCAAATGAAAAGAACTGAGTCCACTGTCCCTATTTTCAACATGGAAGACATTGAAGAGGGTGTAGAGGGTAGGTTATCAGCACCAATACATCAACCTTTTCTTTTTCATAAAAAAAATAGGCTTCAGCATTCTGACCTAAAGGTGGATCACATCGTTAAGTTTTCCATGGGGAAACCTCTGTAGAGCTTAGTCAGCTTAGGCAACTTAAGGCCTGGCTTATATTTTGGGCCCAACCCAACCATAAGGAATCTAAGGGCTAAGGTAACTTACTCTGGTCTCAGCCTCACCAATGTTGGGAGCCTCATCGTATGGCCCCTCAAAGAAGAAAGGTATTATAGAGATTCATGACAATAAGTGATGAAAATGACTTAGTGACTCACGTATTTTAGAGCTAGTGATTGCCTGATGCTGATATTTGGGAAGTAGCTTCCCTTATATATGAATTATGATTTTGTACGGGGTGGAATGTCTTGTGTCAGTAATGACAAGACTAAAACTAGGGAATGGTATCTCATCAGTAGCTTGACTGTTGTCTCCTTTACTGAGATCATCTGCATAAATTTTTTGCCAATTTAAAGCCTTACATATTAAAAGTCTCATTTAAAATTATACTGTTATAGCAGCCTGCACAGTTAAGATCAGCATTTTCATTGGTTACAGAAGTAACATGGTGGAGATTTCAGATATTTTTTTTTCTCACTTTTGTTTTTTGTTTGTGTGAAAATAATGAGGGCAGCATTCTTATAAAAAAAATAGTCATTCCCTTAATATCGCATAGACCATGTGCAAAATTCTGAATTACATTCTTACTTTATCCAAAATAATGTTTGTTAATCATTTTAACCATGTTTTTCAGGTTATGATGATGAGAGATCACTTCTCATGTCTCAGAAGAACTTAGAAAAGAGATTTGGTCAGTCCTCAGTTTTTATTGCATCCACATTCATGGAGCAAGGAGGTATTCCACAGTCAACAAATCCTGCTTCTCTTTTGAAAGAAGCCATCCATGTCATTAGCTGTGGCTACGAGGATAAGTCCGAATGGGGCAAAGAGGTGAGCGGAAATTGCATCTAATGTTAATTGTGACACTAATTATGTGATCCGTGTTAAGGAATTTAGTCTAATGCTATTTCTTTTTTACCGCAATCAGATTGGGTGGATCTATGGTTCCGTGACTGAAGATATTTTAACAGGATTTAAGATGCATGCCCGAGGATGGCAATCTATTTATTGTATGCCTCCTCGTCCAGCATTCAAGGGGTCTGCGCCTATCAATCTTTCAGATCGTCTCAACCAGGTTCTTCGATGGGCCCTGGGATCAGTTGAGATTCTGTTAAGTAGGCATTGCCCCATATGGTATGGTTATAGTGGAAGACTGAAGCTTCTGGAGAGACTGGCATACATTAACACCATTGTTTACCCTCTTACCTCGATCCCACTGCTTGCCTACTGTATACTTCCAGCAGTTTGCCTTCTCACCGGAAAATTTATTATTCCCGAGGTCAGTGAAATTTCATTCACATCAACCATCTCATTTTACTTTGCATACATGTAAATACGCTCAAACACAACGTTTTCACATTCTTACCTTGTAATAGTGTTATGCACATCGCTAAGACCAGTTTCTTCATTTACTTTAATTCTAAGCATGGATTTATTCTGTAATTCTTTCTTTTATTTTCTGAAAACCTTTTAACTAGAATGAAGGAAACTTTAAAGGTTGGGGTGACCAAAAATCATATATCCCTTTGTCTTGTGTCCAGGAACTCTATTCATTTTTAACGTTCATAAAAGGTGTATGCTTCTAACAGATTTTGTTTGTTGTGGTAATGTGCCTCACCATCACTTTGTTAAGGAAATTCCATGTATATCCTTCAGTGTTCTTGAATCTAAATTTGGTGTTTAACTATTATCAACATTGCTTCATATAGTCAGTCATGCCATCCCAATTTGTTGTCAAGTTTATAACCACTGTATGTGCTCTCTCTTTTTGTATCTACTTATGAAGGCGACTTTGTACTTGTGAGTTGTATGTAGTGGCTATATCTATGACTACATCATTGCCACCACCCTTTCTGTTGAGGTGAATGACCATGCATCATTTTGAGCTCTCCCACATTTTTATTTTCATATATGTTAAAGATTTACGTAGAAATTTTGTTAATTACTATCTTAGCATGGCTAATGTATGTTGCTTCTCTCTATGCAAATATTTGAGTATGGGCATCTAAGGTGTTTCTGTTTCTAAATTTTCATACTTGCCTGTGCAGATAAGCAACTTTGCTAGCATGTGGTTCATTCTGCTCTTTGTCTCCATCTTTACAACTGGAATTTTGGAGCTTAGGTGGAGTGGAGTTGGGATTGACGATTGGTGGAGAAACGAACAGTTTTGGGTCATTGGTGGTACATCTGCACATCTCTTTGCTGTCTTCCAGGGTTTGTTAAAGGTGCTTGCTGGTATTGATACCAACTTCACTGTGACGTCCAAGGCATCTGACGAGGATGGGGATTTTGCAGAGTTATATGTCTTCAAGTGGACGGCATTGCTCATCCCTCCAACCACGGTCCTCATTGTGAACATGGTGGGTATTGTGGCAGGTGTCTCGTTTGCGATAAACAGTGGATACCAATCCTGGGGGCCACTCTTTGGAAAGCTTTTCTTTGCTATATGGGTGATAGTCCATCTTTATCCTTTCTTGAAAGGTTTGTTGGGTCGTCAAAACCGTACCCCCACAATTGTCATTGTCTGGTCATTACTCCTTGCTTCAATTTTTTCATTATTGTGGGTGCGCATCGATCCCTTTACCTCAGACGCTCAAAAACAGGCTGCGCAAGGTCAATGTGGTATCGACTGCTAGTTCTCTTTGAAGCCATTTTGTCGACTTTACCCATCTCTTCTTTTTATGCTTGCCCTGGTGTATATGAAATATATTGAGCTACATCCAGAGTCTTTAAGTTATTGATGTTGCATTATCCACCTATGTATACAGAGAAAGGGAAGCACTACGGTTGAGATGACAAAGAGCACCCACACCCCGTGTCTAATCCTTCTTGTTTCTCAAAGTAATTAATCATGTGGTTTGTTCATGTTTATTCAAGTTACGGTTTGAGTTGTGGATCCTATCAGGTTAGGTTACGGCAAACCAGAGTCAGAAATTTAAATTCTTTCTTGTTGTATTTCAATGATTGTACTATAAACACAATTCATGAATGGTTACTGTTACTGTTTGATATAGTTTACACATAAATGGCTGTGGAAACCCTGTGTTCTCAATTATTACTTACTGTTTTCTTCTTTGGATCCTGTTTGCAAGACTCACTATCTGGACTCAGCTCTAGACTTTCTTTAACCTGTAATTGAAACATCTTTAGCAGAGTCGACTGAGTCTCATCTCCTTGTCTATCTCAAGTTCTCAACTGAAAGATTGGCAGGTTGCTTTGTAATGGAGATTTTGGTGAGATAATGAGATAGGAAAGAGTTGCTTCCTCATTCTTGTGTGCTATCTTGTAATTTTTCTCAGTACACAGACCCCTATCAGACTTTATTGAAAAGAGATGCAGCATGACGATTACCACATGTCTACATTTTGTTTTTATTGACTCCACACAAGTAGTCAACCAGTTCATCCAAATTTTGATCTGAAGATCCCCCTTTCTGTACTGCCTGTCTAGCCAGTTTCCCAACTTGTTGAGCTTTCTCTCTAACTTTCTTTCCTTTCTCGGATTCCATCAACTCTTTCACGGCGTCACAGATCACTTTCCGATCAACCTTTACAACTTCATCATGCTTCGATGGAATAGATATCCCAGCTTCCAATACATCCACCACAAACTTAACATTTAGTGGTTGTTCAGCATCCATAGGCCATCCCAAAAGTGGCACCCCCATGCATAAGCTCTCCAGTACTGAGTTCCACCCACAATGACTTACAAACCCACCTATTGCGGGATGTGCTAAAATGCTCCGCTGGTCCACCCAATCCCTCACTATCCATCCTCTACCTTTGATCCTATCTTCCATTCCATCTGGTAGGGCCCAAGTTTCAGATCTAGCAACCCATATGAATGGGTGTCCCGACATCTCAAGCCCATAAGCTACTTCATCAAGTTGCACATCAGGCACATCACAACGGCTACCAAAAGACACATAGATTACAGAATTATGCGTATCACGATCATCCAACCACTTGATATACGGCTCAGATGGAGTTACCATTTTTACCATCTCATCATATAGTAGAAATGGTCCTAGACACCAAGCTTTACATCCATCTTGATAGAATGATTCCAATGAGGACACGTGTTCACCTTCTAACTCCATGAAGCTGTTTACTATGATACCTGAACTTTCCTTCTCACACTCTCCTATCTCACTCATCAACTGGTACCACGGGTCGGTCGGGTCAATGAGTAAGATTAACTCCGGCATATCATTTAAGGTGAATGCAAAGGGTAGTTCTACATATGGAATATGTATTGGGTCAGTTTGAGATCTAATGGATATATTTGACCCATGCGTGTAAATACTTTTGGTAATTGCCATTCCTAATACTCCCATGCCATAAAATACAAACCTTGGGACATTAAATTTGCGACACGAGGAAATGGTCCACATTAAGAAAAAATCAGATATGACACAAATGGGTAATGACCCGGATTCAGACATGTCTTGTAATATTTTTTCGAATGGTTGTTGTAGTTGAAAGGTAGCCCTTATGAAGGACATAATATTGGGAAGTTGGGATTCATTTTCACAACCAATTCGTATGTCTGGGATTTCAATAATATGGATGTTAGGGTATGTTTTGATACATTTTGAGATTGCCAAGGCATTAGAAGGTGTAGTAACAATAGTAACTGTAAAGCCTTTACGAGAGAAAACTTTAGAGAGATCAAGAAGTGGGAGAATATGACCTTGAGCCATGAAAGGAAAGATTAGTATGTTGTTATGGGGTTGTGGTGATGATGAAGTAGCCATGAAAGAGCTTAATTAGATAGATAGAGTGATGAACAGATTCAGAGGTGTTTAAATTTGAAGGATATATGGGATGGAGATTGTGTTGCATTGAGGCCGGTTTATATAGAATAAGATTATTAAAATGAGACCAACATACGGATGAGCCTAATAGATGCCCACATGGAACACGTGTAATGATATTGAATCTGTTCTAGACTTCCCACTTTCCCAGTAATGGCCATTGTTTTTCGCATTAACTATTAGGGCCCGTTCGACAACAGTTTTTTCAAGGGAGCGGTTCGGGAGACTCGAGAAATTTTGGAAGCTTCTCTTCGAAAGCTTTTTGTACATACTACTGATTAAGAGTTTAAGACTCAAGTTGATTCTTCCTAATCATGAGTTATAACATAACTGAACTCGAATTTGTATTAACTGAGAAGCTTTGGTGAGAGAGAAAGAGGACGAAGAAGAAGAGTTTCAGTAATTGTGTTAATTAATTGCTCATGCTGACGTGGATCATAACATAAAACCACGTAAGATAACACGTCAGGCTGTGGGAGTTGGGTGTGAGAATAGGCTGTGAGTGTAGAATTAGTTGTAAAAGAGAAAGTGGGTTTAGTTGGTAGAGGTTGTTCACACTTATAAATGGGTTTAGTTGAGATTATAGAGAGTTATTAAGTGCCACAAAAAAAGTGTAAAGCTAATCAATTATTTTGTTTTTGCTTAATT